>WURT03268300.1:0-25622 GCA_009936505.3 Holothuria glaberrima
CAAAGGGGGAGGGGAACACCCCCTCCACTATGGGAAAATGTCAAAAATTTGCAGTAATTTGAATAAGAAATGTCAAAAAATTTGCAGTAATTTACCTTGAAACTTGTCCAAAGAGATGCACCAAATCGCATCTAAGGACCCTCAAAGGTCCAGAAAAATTTCCCAAAGGGGAAGGAAAAAACCCCTCCACTTCGGAAAAATGCAAAAAATTTGCAGAAATTAAAGTAAGAAATGTCACACATTTGTAATGATTTACCTTAAAATTTGTCCAGTAATTTAAGTAAGAAATATCCAAAAATTTGCAGTAATTTACCTTAAATTTGTCCAAAAGGATGCACCAAATCGCATCTAAGGACCTTCCAATATCCAAAAATTTACCAAAGGGGGAGGGAAAACCCCTCCACTTTGGAAAAATGTCAAAAATTTGCAGTAATTTAAGTAAGAAATGACAAACAAATTGCAGTAATTTACCTTGAAATTTGTAAAGAAACGAGGCAGCAAATCGCATCTAAGGACCTTCAAAGGTCCAAACATTTTCCAAAGGGGAAGGGGCAACCCCCTCCCCATACACACCCCCAGGACGGCGATTCGAAACAAGGTTCAGCCCTCCCAGTCTCGAACAGATTCCTACGCCTATGATTTTAAAATATGACTTGTATGAGTAAAATATATATTATTCATAAAAGTGAATACCGAAGAAAGTACAATAATTTTGAACAAAATGTTTAAATTCATGAGTTAGTAAAAGGGAGAAGGGGGTACACACATTACATAAACTTAAGCTTGTAAGTATGTATGAATATGTAAGTATATATAAACACTAAAGCTTTGTTAAGCAATTGACGTAGATTGAGATAAGTTGATTAACAGTTGAGCGAACAACTTTCATAGCAAAAAAGGAATTGAACAGAACTGATATCGAAGAAACCATGATAGACCGATCCATTGACGTCAAGTGACTCCATTTTGACGACAAAACAATGCGGCACACTTAACGCAAGACGTAGACTTCACACGTGCTCAAAGAAGACTACGCGCGTATCCAACCGTGACCGTTACACCACTACAACCTTTTGGTGATATATTTGGAATAAGCAATAATTTCTGCATAAGTAAGATTAAGATGGTCACAAAATATAAGAACTAAGATTGCAAGTTGAGAAAAACATCTTCCCGTCACTGCGTTAAATGACGTAGTGTGAGCATGCAAAAATACTCCTCTATTTGCTGCTTTCATCTAAGTTACGTATAAAATTGTACAGGGAATTTTATGCCCCAAGTTTAAATGAATTTAAATAAAATACTTTCACAACACTGTTTCAGGAAAATCCTCTTATCATTAAGTAGATACTGGACCTCGGAAAACTTCTCACACAAAATGAAACTTCGCCGTAGAGTAGAAGTGAGAAAATTTACATTGTTACTTTCTTCTTCAAATAATGGATAGATACATCATAGAGCATACGGCGTGTCTGCATTAGACCTAAGCTCATGCTTAGTAGCCCATCCAGATGAAGACAAATGATATGCACTTACAATTATGCGTTTAAATAATATTCTAATGAACACCACAAGATAATTCGGGAAATGGAGTTAATTAAACGAAATCCATTATAAAATAATAACAAAATTCTCTGATGAAGACAAATAGTTTAGTTTAAAATAATGTATATGATTAATAGTCTACCGAACACCATAAAATAATTCGGGAAAAAGAATTATTCAACGTAAAAGAAAACAATTTTAAAAAGAAAACAATAACATGCGCCTACATTTATGTAGGCCTGTATGAGTGAATAAAGACAATAGACACAAATGCTTTAAACACTTGCATTCTTTCTAAGTATTGTAGCAATTTATGGCAAATTCATCCTCCTTTCTGACGAAAGAGTTCTGTTGTGCTAGACAAAAGTTGAACTTACTTGTAAACAAATTTCAAACAGGAGATATGTTCTGGGTGCTAAGTAACCAAGATCAAAGACCAAGACAAAATAATTTGTCCGTGAAACCGTGACATAACTATAATGAAGCGCATGCATTCCCTCCAGAATTAAAGCGGTATAAGAGACAACACTGACCTGTGGGAAACCTTTTTTCGAAAATGTTACTTTCTTTACCAACAAAAGGGGATACAGCATTTAAAAAGGCTAGGCCTACGATTAGTTTTAGGGTAAAAGCCCATTATATGCACTAATTATGTACATGACTTAAAGTGTAAATTATGTACATGACTTAAAGTGTAAAGAACGTCGTAGAAACAGATCAGGAAATAGAACTCGGTTAAAATTAAAGATATTTAATTGATTAAATAACCCCAACATAATTCCGCAACAAACTACTTGCAAAAGATTTCCCTTGTAGTGATATGACTAGGTTATTTGAAAGTGGGCAATAATTTCCCCATAACAACCGCTTGTTTCTATACATGATTACAGTGTTGACAGCAAGTAATGAAATCAGGAAATAACAATGCCCAACGTCTGAGGTTTTGGTGTCTGTGCTATCGTAAATTGAACTTAACTAATGACCCCGTACGAAATTACTCGTTACCACAATCGTAAGATTATTTAACTTGCTACTGAGATAAAGACTGAAGAGAAACTATCTTACAGGTTCATGCTTCTTAAAGAAACCCACCTAATTCATACGCATAAAGTGTATGCGTTTTATTTACAAATATGTTCAGGCATCACGGATTGATCATTTTGCTGTTTATATCAATGTTCATTAGCACAGAAAAAAAAAACAATATGCGACAGAGAAAGCAACGTATATACATTTACATGTAGTTTGGTTTTGAAATAATAATGAAGACCTATAGGTAGACACGTTCTACCGTGCTTACAAGACAAATGTATTATGGTATCTTAAAGGAAAAGACAGAGGGCTTCATACACCTTTATCGAATCACCGTTACCAGCGATTTCAAGATGCTTGCGAGCATCAATCATGGATATCCTTAAAAGATAGAAAAACAATTATAGTTAATAACGTAACAAAATATTTACAAATTTAGAGTTTCTAAGTGTGCACAAATTCTTAACATAGAGTGACTATTGTATCTCAGACACTGGTCAGAAGACCAGTTGCCTTTAGTTTACTTACTACTTACTTAATGCATTTTCACATTTTTACTCATCATGTCAGGATATGCCATGATCAACTTAACAGGATGAGACTTTTGAACGAAACCCTGGTACTGTGAAGAATGAAGGACTGTAAATAGTATTCGTGTAGTTCATAAAAAATAAAACTGTGTGACATACCAAGGAAACACAAACAGCCTCTGTGAACATTATAAAAGAGTACAACGCTCTAAATGGTTTAATTGCCCATATTCAGCATTTAAGCAAGCAGATGCTTCCATTTTCTTGGGTCTTAACAGTTAAATCAAGCCATCAAGTTAATTTAGAACTTACTTTCATCCTACACGTCTTTGATGTATCTTTCTACCCTTTCTATTACGTTGCGTGTAATTTCCATAGCCTCATCTGCATGTTCATTGGTAAAGACTTCGTGAGGAACGGCTGGACGAGAGGAACTACTTGGATAATGAGAATTCTTCTTGACAATTCGTGCCAGCTTTTGAACAGCTGTTGTAACGTCCAAATGTCGCTGTAGCTGCATTGCTGCATCCACGATACTTTGGTCGTTGCGGTCGCTACAGCCACATACTAGAAGGGCAGCTCTTATGGACTTTTCTACGGCAAAAAAGCACAAGCTGCTCTTCCACTGAAAGTATGACACACCTTGTTTCACTACCAGAGTACCCGCAGCATCTCTATCAACGCAGGCCTGCTTAAGCCATACACAGGCGTCAGAGTTTATCTGATGAAATGAAGGTGGTGTATAAAAGTGACCATAACTTGATTGGTGCCAACTGCCATACCATTTTCCCCTCTCTTGTCTTGCTGGTCCAAATCTTCTTCGATGACAATTCCAGTAACGACGTTGCTGAGATGCATTTTGTCTGACCCAATTGGAAATGTCGTCACTAATGTCTACCTGACAAGGCACATGAGTTTCCAACTTGGCTATTTCTCTTTGAATGTGCTTATACACTTCCTCGGCAAAGTATTTGCGTTCTCTCGTGTGGTTTGATGGATGCCACGTTCGCATTAGCCTTCTTAGTACCATGTCTCTGGTGGATATATCTTTTTGGCGCAAAGCTTCTATTATTTGTGTTATTTCCCTCTTTATTTTATCCAAATCGTCAAATGCTTCTTCTCTTTGATGATGGACGTTACTTAATTGAAATAATTGAAAACCATTTGTGGGGACTGGAGTTGCTGTTGGGTCAAAGTTTGCAACATTTACAGGAGTGTAAGGAACATCTTTGGGAGGTGGAAATTTGCAGAGCCATGTAGCATCGACTTCTTTTTGTATTTTACCATCAACCTCTATAACGTACCTAGCCATACAGATATTGGTTCTAATTTGTGTGGTAGAAACTACCTTTGCTATTATTTTTGCATAAATGTAATTTTCATCTGTCCCTTTTGAATTATTGTATGCAACATATTCATCAATAAAAAACTGACAGAAAGGATCTTGAACGAGTAGGCAAATGATATCTTCCTCAATGACAGAACCAAGAAGTGGTTTCTTATCCAAATTATTCAATTCATAATCGCTCAGTTGTAATCCCCTTTTACCGAGATTATGAATCACCTCTTCCTCAGAGTGCGATTTGAAGACGATTTCTAGGTTCCTTGAACTTTTCAGGAAATTGCCAAAAAATTGATTGAAGCCTTCAGCTATCTGGCATTCATTTAATGCAAAAATCGGACTATGTGATAAAAGAAGGTCAACCTCGTGAGTTCCTGTTCTCTTGAAAAGAACACCTACATCTGTCCGACTTTCAGGAATCACGGCTCCGACTTTCATGTGTAGTTCTGTTTGAAGGTCAGGTAAACATTTCACTGTGAATGTTGTCTCGAAAATATCATCATGACGACTTGTGAGCTCAGTGACCTCTTCATCATAAAGAATAACCCTGAGAGCATGAACAAATACGGGCCATGATAAGACTTTCTTAAGTTGTAGCGAAACAGTACATTCACAATCGGCGGTGGCTTGTTTGTCACTTGTAGAATAAATCGGACGTTCCACAACGTTGTCACTAATTAGTTGTGGTTGTAAATGCCCCAGCTTTCCTATCAATTCCTCCATACTGAACTGTGTTTTCAGATCTTTCAACTTAACCTTTCTCATTAAAGGATGCTGGAAACATCTTAGCCGTCTGGTGTATGACGGTTTATCATTATAATACAGTTTTGTGCTTTCTTGAAGATGCTTTTCCTCATTGCATGCAATTAGAAATAGCTTGTCAACGTTGTCCAACTTAATATTCTCGTGATTTGACAGACATCTAAAAAACCCAAGGATTGCTTGCTCAGCTGCTAAGAAAAAGTTGGGGTTGGTTTCTCGAGTCTGGTTTTCGATTAGTTTTAAGATATTTGCATACTGGTACAAAGTTGGTTCTTTGGTTAATCCGAGGCAATACAGTAAATTACTGTAGAACGTGAAGTGATCCGGTAATTCTTTTAGAAATAAGGACAATGCCTTACTGTCTTCTACCGGTAGATGTCTGGTCAATCTTTTTGCCTTAAAGAGTTGACCACCTTCCAAGGGAACTAAAGGTATTTCTTCCAAGGCTTCCACAATCTTCCGACACTCACTGCAACATTTTAGCTTGTCATTACATGTGCTACAACGACTGGATTTTTCACATCTTTTAGACAGAAATTTAAAGATATCATGCATGATGTCATTGAGCCGTTCTTCGTGCTTTTCTGCTGGATGTTCCTTATTTTCTGGTAATGTTTCTGAAGACGACAGAGAACTGCACAAAGTTTGAGTGTGTTTTAACACCAGGGTCAAAGGTGGTTCTTCGGTTTTCCCCAGTCTCCGTTCAAGATAAGTCCCACATGAAAGGCAATGTTGTAAATTAACCCATTTTGGAAGAAGAGGTGCTTCTGTCCATATAAGATTTCGTTGTTTTTCATGTAAAGCACAAAAAGTTACCTTTCTTTGAGCGCATTGCTTATGAAGCTCTGACAAGTTTTCGTCAACCTTGGCTGCTGATATGAAAGCAATATGTCTCAACCTTGTAAGAAAATGTGTGTCATGAAGGTGATGGTGTTTTACAAAGTATTCTACCAAGATCTCCTCTCGTTTAGAACAGTCCAACTCTTGACTTACTCTTTTTGCAAACTGTAGAAACTGCTCACAGCTAACTTTTGTTTGCATACCAATAAGACGTAGGAATTTATGCCAGGATACTTGGTTGTTTTGCCCAGGATGGTCTGGTGGGAAACAATTTTTCTCTGACATTTCCTGAAAAACGGGATTTCTGTTATCGTGAAAATTACTAGCTCGTTTAAGTCCACCCCCTTTTAAGGGTATGAGAGGAATGTTTTTCAAGTTAAGTACTACAACCACACCCTCCGGATTCTCATCTGAGTTCACCATCGACATAATCATACTAAGGTGTTCCCATTGAGCTTCACTTGAAAATGTTTTGTAACTTGGCAAAATGAAGCGCCTGTACAATTCGAGACCAGATAAATCCTCTACTTCCAAGACTTCATAAAGATCACAAAGGGCCAACTTCTTTTTGATGAATTGGTAGCCACTTCTGGAAGTCCAAGTATCCTGATTCCTTTTTGGAACATCAGTTAGTGACACCGAATAGATCTTCTTGTCTGCAAGTGCAATAAATTTGCCATAAATAGTCTCATGACACGGCAAACTTTTAAGCACCGTCAGGCTTTCTCTGTCAGAGTATTTGGAATAACTGAAGTACTTGAGAATATTCTCATGATCTTTTCTTTGCAACTGTTTGAAATTATCTGGACTAACCTCTACGATCCTTTTGAAAACATGCAGCGTATCTCTTACATTGTCAAGGCTACTTGCGAACTGGTCCATAAATTGATCTGCCGATCCAAACGAGTCCAGCACAGGGACATGTAATCTTGTCAGTATATGACGTAAGATTTTGTGGTAATCTGACAAACGGCGGGATGAGAGAACAGTCTTGGCTAACTTTAGTGGAACCAAATACTTTTGGTTCTCAACATTTGCTGGCAAAATGGACCAGTCTTTGAAATGTTGAAGAACATCATCTTTACTGTGCCTATTCCTTTCAGAAAGAAACGTCCACAGTTGTTTAATCCATTCTTGTTTTGGTTCGAAAAACTGTCCCCTAGAGCTTTGAGGCCATAGGATTAACGCTCCTTGACAGAAAACATCTGTCGGAAGATGCATAGGAAGTTTTTTGACCAGAAAAGGTACATCAAGTTCCGCAAAACATTCATCTTTTGGATTTAGCATGTTCAAAAACTGATGGTGTAAGAACTGTTCAGAGCACTTCGGTAGTAAGTTAAAGTACGAACTGTGAAACACTGTTCCTTCTTTATTAAATTTACGAAGAACTTCATCATTTGTTAGCAGCAGAGGAATTCCATTCAACTGAATATTGACAGTCCTTGTTATGTACTTTATTAATAGATTTAACATATCTTTGGAATAAATGGGTGTTTTACCCAGTTTCATGGGTAATCCTTGTAGAGTAGTTTCGGCTGCTTTTGTTTTCAAGAAGCATGCAACATATCTTGGATTCACTTTCAGTAAGGTTGGACTATCACCTTCCAAACTGTCCAGAGCACTTTTCATAATCTCGTATAGCTTTAATGGTGAATCGAGAAGAGGGAAACCGAGTTTGAGTAATAGAAGTCGAACTTGTTCGTGTTCAGGAGCTGTGTCTTTCTTTTCTTCATTTACTTTAATTTGATGATGTAAGTCATCAAAAAAGCCCTCTTCTTCTGCTGGAGAGACGCAAGTTGTCCACGTCAAAGAAAACTTGCTCTGTTTTGATGTCTTTCTTGAAGTTTTCGTTACACATTTTTGTTGAAACTTTGGCTGTACAACAGGAAAAAATGTGTGTTTATGCAACACAACCCGCTGGTAGAGAGCTTGAGAGATATCTTCCCAGAAATCATGGACAGTAGGTGATCTATAGTTAAGCGGGAACAACTTATGATAATCCTGTAACTTCTCCCTCATATCATTCATATCCATGCCTTCCTCTAGGAAACACTCAAAAAATGTTTTCATCTTTCTAAAAATGTTCACATAAACGGGGCCAATGATTTCCTTCGCAATTAAGCGATTCCAGTCACTTTTTGGATCTCCGGGGGGCTCTTCCCAAAGGTTGCGACGAGCTTCATGACCTAGGGCAAAATAACCATCCACGTGAACAGGTAAATTTGTCTGTATTGGGAGCGGTAAAAAACAGTAAGCTTTCCCGCGAACTATTCTTTCATTCTGGGGTGGATTTCTTTCAAGAGAAAAGCACCTGGCAGCAACACCACCCTTAGGTAGAAGTTTCATGGTGGAATTAGCTACGTGAATCACCGAATGTGGAATCTTGTCTTTATTTTCAATCCCTAGACGCTGGTGGACTAGCCACTCTTGACAATGGGCATCATTATCAGAAATTCTTAGTTGATATTGTACGTCTGAAACAGGTATGTCTTGCAAAGACTTGTCTTTCGCCTTAAACATGTTCTGGAAGAAAACTTTGCGAGCAGTGGCGTCGGTAGGAGATAGCTCTGCCTTGACTGTGTACGTATCATCAAGCTTACCATTAATTTTGGATATTGATATTGAAATTTCGGTCACATTTTTTAGAAAGAGTAGGACGTCAAACATTTCCTTTTTGAAATCTTTAAACAGCTTGACGATTCTTGATGGAGTTATCTTGCCACTTATCTCTGATTTCTTCTGTCGCAATGGAAATCTGAACAAAGTTCCCTCTTGTAGTTGAAAATCATTTCGGAATGAAAAAAAGCAGTTGAATACATCAGAGTATGTTGTCAACATTTTTTCATCAAGAGGTCTAAACATCCGCCCTGGACAGACTTCATCTGCGTCTGGTACATATTTCAGTGTTGGATCAAAAATACATAATGTGTTTCCACTTGATAGGAACATTGGGCAGTCTGTCAAGTGGTAAACTACATTAAAGCCAACCCCGTAGCGTCCTATTTTGTCAGTGTCTTCACCTTTGTTCCCGACTCCTAACCTTTGAATTCCTTTGATATCATCATCTGTGAAAGGTCTGTCGTTAAATGCTAGTAAAGCAGGACCTTGCAATTCATTCATGGAGTTATAAAAGAGCCGTTGAGTAGGATATTTTCGGTTATCTAGAACAAAGTGTACCTTGGTTGCTCTTGCATCGTCTGCATTCTGGACGAATTCTTTCAAGATGGTAAAATCAAGTGGGTATCCTTCCATTATACGAGTGATTCTATTAACAAGATCTTCCTTTTGTCCAAACCTTTCTCCTATACCCTGGTAGACTGGCAGGCTATGTGAATACTTTGTAAGCATTTGTTCTCTGATATCACGAACGCCTAACGTCTTTGCCCACGGTAAAGGAATTTCTTTGTGGCACAAATTGTATTCAGTCACTAGATGTTGGAAAGAGTCAAGATCGCAAAAGGACAGAGTACTACTAGTCTGCAACATGTTTTTAGAATCAGGAAGCAATATCTGAGGGAAAAGGTCCAATGGAATATCACAAGCAATATCAAACAAAGGTTTTACCAATTTTGTAAGGATACCTGAGACTAGTTTTGCCTCCATTGGCCCTTGATAAGATTCTTGTATCGTGGTCAAGGTTTTTATGAGATCATTACAATCAAACTTATCTTTCGCTCCAGCTGTTCGCAGGAGAGCACTGATTTTTTTGCCTAGATGTTTGGGAACCTCGTAGAGATATGGAGGGAAGGTCTCACCACAAAAGCTAAGCTTTGTAGCCTCTACGAATCTTTTGTCCACATAGAACCACTTCTCCTGTTGAATGTAATGTAACACTTCGTCGTCTGTGACGTGTTTTTGAAGGAAAAGATAAATTAAGTTACATTGAGACTGCAAAGTGTCAGGTACAGAACCTTTTTTATGTATAAGCTTAAGATGATTTAAATTCTTGATAACATCGGCAGACTTAACTTTAGTTTCTTGCATCCCAAGCAAACGTTTAACAGGCAGGCTGAAACTTAGTTTGCCGTCTTTGCTACTTGTATCAAGAATAGGACAAACGTAACCAACCAAATACCCTTCTTCTGGCAGATAGACATTGTTTGGACACTGAAGTTCCGCACGTCCGTTACACACTGCAGGTAGAAATGCCACTTGCCTCAGATAATTCTGAACATTTTGATGTCCATTTCCCCTAACTTTGAGTTTGTGGTCCATGAAATTAATGAGAGCTATGACTCGTGATCTCGCTGCATATGTGGTCTTCTCCAAGTTCCAGACACGCTGAACCGTCTTTGATCTTTCAAGAATGCCTTCCCAACTAAGATCATCTTTCAAGCAACCGATTTCTTTCAAAGTTTCCTTCTGACGATTGTCTAGCGCTTTCAAAAACTGATCGTCTGGAAATAATCCTTCATCTTCAGAGAAGATATTCTTAAACCGAATGGGATCAAATAAATCAGACGGTGTCTTGTATATCAGGCGTCCACGAGATTTCTTGCGACTGGTTGGTATACATTCTGAGGATCTCATCAAGTCAAGAACAGTATCATTATGAGTGGAGAGTGCATGAAGAAGAAGCTTGAGAATGTCTTCATCCTGAAAATGTCTGAAATTAGGTAAAAATATCTCCCTGTAAAATCGATCCCAGGAGTACGTTATATTCGTAATCTCTGACGAATACCCTGCTTCATCAAAGCCCGACTTGACCCATCTGGATAGTTTCACCACCTCCTTTGATGTTATTTGCTTGACTGCTCGCTCCACAATTGTAAACATTTTGCTATCTCCTTGTATGGCAGGGACCGTAAAGGTGACTTCGTCAGTTGAATACAGCCTGCCTTTCTTTAAGAAGACTTTTGGTGGTGTTCCTCCGTTTGCGCCACAAATTAAGGCTTCGTAAAATCCTGTTGTAACTGCCCCGTAGTCGCTATTTTTAGATGTTTGCGAAGGATTTGGCCAGAGAGAAAAGTAATCTTCATGTCTGCTCACATGGTTTTGTAACACTGTTTGTTGGAGGAGGGTTATGTATGCACCTACGATGACGTCTTGACATAGGGTTTGATTCCATCTGGTCTTGAAGACGGCCGTTGCGCTGAATGACTCTGTTTCTGATTCTCGCCAGAGGCTTCTGCGATCAAGTGACACAGCAAAAGACCCATTAATGCAGACAGGTAGGCCACTCGGTGGCACAGAAAGAGGAAGGAAGCAAAAGACACCCCCGCTCGGCGTGGAATGTGGACTCCATGCTACCCCACCACAGGGGATCAATCCTGATTTCATACCTATGTCTTCCAAGCAGACATTAAAGGCTTGCCCTTTTCCAGCACTCCAGCTTACGAACCACTTTTCTTGGAACTTTAACTTCTGTTTAACCAGCTGAAAATAATCTATTCCCACTCTACTCCACTGACAATCAAATTGTACTTCACGTGTTGTGTTTGGCGGTAAAGCATCTGCCCTACGTTCCTTCACTGATGTATGGACCGCCTGTTTGAAAGACTTGAGCATCGGGCTCTCTTTCAAAGTGCTTTTTGTAACTTTGTAAAGCAAAGACATTTTCTGAACTTCATCTTTATCTAGCAGATAGACTGAAATTGATTTCACATTTTCAGTAAAGAGTAACATTTTGTAAGATGATTGACAGAGTGACCTGAGTAAAGATTTCATCTTTTCTTCGTTGTAACTATCACCACATATATCGCTTTTCCTTGCCTCTCTTTCGCTTCTCAAGGGTAATCGGAAAAGAGTGTGTTGATACAGTTCTGGTTCATTTTTACCTTCCAACAATTTACATCCAAAAATACCTTCATATGGGATAAACTGGTCTTGGAATCTCCTCATTCGTGAAGGGTTTCTTCTGAAGTTGAGTTGAATGCCACTCCCTTCTCCCCGAAAATGACTTTGCAAGTGAGACTTGTGGGGATCAAAAATGGTAAGAACGTCATTAGTCACAAAACTTGGTACATCAGTTACATGGTAAACTGCGTTAAAACCAAGTCCAAACTGTCCGATTTTTGAACGATCCTCACTTTTTGTAGCTCCTCCGAGTTTCGTTATATTTTCAAGGTCAGCTTTGGTAAACACAGCATCATTGAAGACCCAAAGGGCTGGGCCCTGTACTTCCTTCATTGCAGGGTCCAATAGCTTTTTCATTGCACTCTTGTTATTCCTCATGTCAAGTAAAAATTTGACCTCTGATGCACCAGCATCTTCTGCATTCTGGATCATCTCTTTTGGTATAGATTCTGGTTGATAACCATCCCTCAGGATGTTCTTAAGTCTCAAGGTTATTGGCTCATATTGTCCTGTTTGTTTGATACCTCCAATCTCGTCAGCACCAGCAAGGCGTTTAGTGAGTGATGCAACACCAAATCTCTTAGCCATTTGAAGAGGCACTTCACTGTGCACAAGGTAAATTGGTGGCTCGTCCTTATCTATGCAGAAATCGTTGTCTCCGTCGTCTTCGTCGTCGTAGCTTGAGTCTTTAAAACAGACTTCATCAGGTGGTAGTAGCTTTATTGGGTTACACCTGGTTGGAATGTACAACCTGCTTCTAATCTGTTCATTATCAATTTCATCCTCAAATTCTAGCATTTTCCGTAGAATGTTCATAGCAACACGCAGACATGCAGCCTGTCCATACACTTCAATGTTTGTCTTTACCTTCTCCAAGACATCTAAGAGAAAAGAAGCATCTTTGTCAATTTTATCCCGAACTCCGGCAACGGTTAGCAAATCATCATACTCTCTGTATCTGCTTGGGAGTACACACAGAAATGGTCTAAGATCGATGATCCCTTGAGTTTCTTCTTTGTATACACTCTGTACATCCATAAACTGGTCCCTAATAAGAATCCATTTCTCTGGAAGACCTCGCAAGATTTCCCCTTTAAAAACCTTGATGTTTTGATTCAAAAACTGATAAATGTGTTTAACCATCTCCCACTGCAGCTTTCGTCCTGTCAATTGGACACACAAATGCAGTTGCTGCAGCACCTCCTGCACGTTTGGGCTCTCTCTAACTCCTAAACAAACACAGACGGCATTACTTGTGAAGGCAGAAACTAGTGGAGCCGAGGCTCCTGTAAGTAGGCATGTTTCTTTACTATAAACAACCAAATTATTTGGTTTATAAAGTGATGCCTGCTTACCAACAAATGATAATTGTTTTGGGTAGAAATCGGGAGCAATCCCTACACAAGGAACGAATGAAATTTGTTTCAGCTGACCGCAAAGGTTGGGATTATCAATCAGGCAATGAGGGTATTTACATAAGTATTTGATTAAAATGGCCGCCTGCGTTATATTGGTAGATGAGATATTCCATGCGGCTGCCACCAAATGAGTTGGTGTAATGTCCTTCTGTGTCTTAATTCCAAGGCTTAAAAGAATTCCTAACCAGTCTTTCAAGAAACTTGGTGATGCTAAAACCTCTTTGTCAAGAACCAAGGTCTTTACTACGTCGTCAGAAGTGTTATATAAATCTGTAGGTTTCTTCCTTTTATTGTAACCATTTGGTACAAATGGCACTTCTTTGAGCATATCATTCAGATCTGATTCAGCAACTATCATATTGAAGTGCGATTTTATCCACTCGCAGAGAACTTTAATTTCACTTTCACGGTACTTTTGAAGTTGAGCGTCCCGTAAGATATCCTTGAGTACCGCTTTAAAGGGTTGTGGAACAACATCAAGTTTTTTCATCAAAAACAAAAGCTTGTCGTCGCCGACAAGCAGATATTTCTTGTAAAGTTTAATATGCGGCAATTTCTGAAAATCTTCTTCTTGAATGACTAACATCCCATTAGAAAGAGAACTAAGCAACGTACTCGTTTTGCTACGGCAGGGTTTTAATATGGATAAACCTCTCAGAAAAGCTTTGTCTGGTAACAAGATCGTTGCCTCAGATAAAAATGGTAAAAGAAGCGAGCAAACGTCTTTTTGAGTACTGGTATTCGCAGCACAAACTTGTTCAATATGCTTTTTACCTGCGATTCGTAAGATATTCAGCACTCCATTTGGGGAAAATGTACTAACAAAATTTAGGTCAAGAATTTGGTGATATTTAGATACAAAATGTGGTATTTCACACACCGCAATTCCCAATCTCTTCAGGATTATCTGTATGCTTGTAAAATTTGGAATTTTTTTGTCACTCCTTTCGACCTTGATGATTTTTGAATTTCGCATAAGAGGCCTCATCTTAATAGGCTTCTTTGTTATGTCTGAAACGGGGAGCAGCTTGAGACCCTCTAAATCTGTTAGATCAACCTCTTCGCGACAAATGAATTGCCAAAGCATTTCCAGCCACTCAAAATCTGGTTGGTTTTTGGCTGATGGGAACCAGTCCACATATCCATCATTTCCTTGACTCCAGCTTTGTGGGAGAGCTATAGGCAGAAGATGTTTGACAGCAGCAACATCCAGCCATCTTAATTGTTTCCATTTTTCTGGAGGATTAAAAAAGGTAAAAGTTGTGGTCAATTTTAGTAATTTTGAGACTGCTTTTTGGAAGATGATCAAGGTTTTGGCGTAGTCAGTTAGTAGATAACGGCTATTCATTTCCCAACTGCCAGATGTAAACCAGACAGCCCAAAGGCTTAGTGATTCCTTGCCGAAAGGGGATGCATTGTTACACAGAAGTTCAAATTTATAATTCTTGACTACATCATTTTTCACGATGCGTTCACAATTTGACCCCTCCTGACGTCACACGACCTTAAACCCACCAAAACTTAAATAAGAAAAAAACATTTGTTAGAAGAAATTTGTCTGTGCTTCCTCCCTTGTAATGTCATGTTTACAATGTACAGTTTTTGACCTCTGGTGACCTAAAATGACTTGTGACCCCACCAAAAACAATAGGGTTCTTCTCAACATGACAACGAACAAAATATAAAAACTGCTGTCATGTTTTTAGGTAGTGGTCAAAGGTCATGTGAGGTCACCAGAGGTCAAAGACCGAAAACCTTGTAATCACAATATCTTGAGAAAGGAACGAAGGACACTTTTTATTTGGTAAATAGATTTGTCATGTTGAGAGGACGAACCCCATTGTCTTTGGTGGAGGTTAAAGGTCATTTGAGGTCACCAGAGGCCAAAAACCAAAAACCTTGTAAAACAATATCTTGGGATATGTGTTTACAAGCCATTTACAAGGTCATTGCAGTTTAACCTCCGATGACCTCAAATGACCTTTGACCACCACCAAAGGCAGTAGGGTTCTTCCTTTCATCATAACAAATCTAAATATGAAAAGTGTCCATCATTGCTATCTTGAAATATTGTCTTTACAAGGTTTTGGTTTTTGACCTCTGATGACCTCACATGACCTTTGATCACTACCAGAAAAAGTATATTTTTTCTACCAACATGACAAATTTATATACCAAATATGAAAAGTGTCGGTCATTCCCATCTCGAGATATCGCGATTACAAGGTTTTCGGTCTTTAACCTCTGGTTGACCTCAAATAATCTTTGACCTACACCAAAAACAATAAGATCTTACCTCTCAACATGACAAATTTATATATCAAACATGAAAAGTGTCGGTCATTGCTACCTTGAGATATCGCATTATAAGTTTTTTGGTTTTTGACCTCTGGTGACCTCAAATGACCTTTGAACTCCATCAAATACAATAGGGTTCTTCCTCCCAACCTGACAAATCTATATACCAAATAAAAAGTGTCCTGCATTCCTATCTCAAGATAACATTTTTACAAGGTTCGGTCTTTGACCTCTGGTGACCTCACATGACCATTGACCACTACAACAATAGGATTCTTTCTATCAACATGACAAATCTATAGACCAAATATGAAAGTGTCGGTCATTTCCATCTCGAGATATCGCGATTACAAGGTTTTCGGTCTTTAACCTCTAGTGACGTTAAATGACCTTTGACCTACACCAAAAACAATAGGGTTCTTCCTCTCAACTTGACAAATCTATATACCAAATAAAAAGTGTCCTGCATTCCTATCTCAAGATAACATTTTTACAAGGTTCGGTCTTTGACCTCTGGTGACCTCACATGACCATTGACCACTAAACAATAGGATTCTTTCTATCAACATGACAAATCTATAGACCAAATATGAAAGTGTCGGTCATTTCCATCTCTAGATATCGCGATTACAAGTTTTTCGGTCTTTAAACTCTAGTGACCTCAAATGACCTTTGATCTCCACCAAAACTATAGGATTCTTTCTCTTAACATAAAAAATTTATGTACCAAATATGAAAAGTGTCAGTCATTGCTACCTCGAGATATTGCGATTACAAGGTGTTCGGTCTTTAACCTCTGGTGACCTCAAATGACCTTTGACCCAATAGGCTTCTTCCTCTCAACATGACAAATTTAAATATCAAATATGAAAAGTGTGGGTCATTCCTATCTTGATATATCGCGATTACAACGATCGTCACAAACACACATCCACACACACATACCCACATTCAATTCCTTGCGGGGTACTAGGAAAGGACCCGATAGGGAATGGGAGGGAATTTCACAGCAGCGAAGCTGCCCGCAAAGTAGGCGAGCTGAGCTACGTTCTTGAGGGCGCTCTGCGCTGCAAGGCAGGCACGTGAAGCAGCGCGTGACTTCTCATTGCAGTGGTCGAATTTTCGTTTAGCTACTCCAGTTTCGAGCCGCGCGTGAGCTAGGAAAGACGTGCGAGAGCGGAGCCCGAGCCGGCTGCCCCGGTACCCGCTAAGGACATGTTTGTGAGTGCACACATACATGCTGCAACCCAGACACAGCCCAGGCGCACACATACATGCTGCAACCCAGACACAGCTCAGGCTCAGGCGCACACATACATGCTGCAACCCAGACACAGCTTAGGCGCACTCATACATGCTGCAACCGAGACTCAGCTCAGGCGCACACGTACCCACATTCAATTCCTTGCGGGGTACTGGGAAAGGACCCGATAGGGAATGGGAGGGAATTCCACATTAGCGAAGCTGCCCGCAAAGTAGGCGAGCTGAGCTACGTGCTTGAGAGCGGGCTGCGCTGAAAGGCAGGCACGTGCAGCCGCGCGTGACTTCTCATTGCAGTGGCCGAATTTTCGGGTAGCTACTCCAGTTTCGAGCCGCGCGTGAGCTAGGAAAGACGTGCGAAAGCGGAGCCCGAGCCGGCTGCCTCAGCAACCGCCAAAGACATGCCTGTGAGTGCACATGCACATGCTGCAACCCAGACACAGCTCAGGCGCACACGTATATGCTGCAACCCACACAGCTCAGGCGCACACGTACATGCTGCAACCCAGACACAGCTCAGGCGCACACGTACATGCCGCAACCAAGACACAGCTCAGGCGCACACGTACCCACATTCAATTCCTTGCGGGGTGCTAGGAAAGGACCCGATAGGGAATGGGAGGGAATTTCACAGCAGCGAAGCTGCCCGCGAAGGAGGCGAGCTGAGCTACGTGCTTGTAGGCGGGCTGCGCTGCAAGGCAGGCACGTGAAGCCGTGCGTGACTTCTCATTGCAGTGGCCGAATTTTCGGGTAGCTACTCCAGTTTCGACCCGCGCGTGAGCTAGGAAAGATGTGCGAGAGCGGACCTCGAGTCGGCTGCCTCAGCAACAGCCAAGGACATGTTTGTGAGTGCAGCTCAGGCGCCCACATACATGCGCACATACCCACATAGCTCGAGCCGGCCGTCTCGGCACTCGCCAAGGACATGTTTGTGAGTGCACACATACATGCTGCAACCCAGACACAGCTCAGGCGCACACATACATGCTGCAACCCAGACACAGCTTAGGCGCACACACACCCACAGTCAATTCCTGGCGGGGTACTAGGAAAGGACCCGATAGGGAATTGGGTGGGGGGGGGATTTCACAGCAGCGAAGCTGCCCTCGAAAGTAGGCGAGCTGAGCTACGTGCCTTAGGGCGGGCTGCGCTGCAAGACAGGTACGTGCAGCCGCGCGTGACTTTTCATTGCAGCGCCGAATTTTCGGGTAGCTACTCCAGTTTCGAACCGCGCGTGAGCTAGGAGAGACGTGCGAGAGCGGAGCTCGAGCTGGCCGTCTCGGCACCCGCCAAGGACATGTCTGTGAGTGCACACATACATGCTGCAACCCAGACACAGCTCAGGCGCACACATACATGCTGCAACCCACACACAGCTCAGGCGCACACATACACACATACACACACGACATCACCATCACATAGATTCCTTGCCTGCCTTCGGCAAGGAATCAAACAGGAAATACGAAAAAAGTACTTGTACATGTCCTTAAAGACGGACACTGATTATCCCGAGCATATTGTTCGGTTGGAGGAAACAAGAAATCCCAATAAGTAACTGCTCTTTGATAGACGTGAGAGTCAGAAAATTTAAAAGATGCAGAGTAGCTCACATTACACAGCATAAACAGAGACTGTTCTGATAACACATTGAGACCTTGCATGCTCACTAGGATATGGTCCTAATCAATAAACTAGTTTTGTGTCTGCACACGGAGGGACTTAATTACGACTGTTTTGGAAGGGGCTAAAAATACCATAGTAGGGATATGAGGAGATTTGCCCATTAAAATTACACATATGATTGTGGAAAATGTCTAGTCTTCATCACTAGCTGAAGACCATAACCAAATTAAATTAAACAATATTTTAGGATTATTTAAGTAATTCACAACTAAAAACAAATTACCTGAAGTGCACATATCACCCAGTTTCCTCTGGAGGTTTGAAAAAGGCTCCTTCAGACTTTTCAAGAACCGGTGATGAAAACCTGGGAGAAGTTTCTTTGGGCATAAACTACTGCCCAGGTAGACTATTCCATTCGTTGTTGGATAATCTGTGAATGTAATGAATTCGCCCGTATCGGTTGGTAGGAGTTGCAGACCTTTCATGTCCTTGGCATTTGATCCCGTTTCGAGTAAGTAATCCAAGAGGTGAAGTCGATCCTCGTCAGAGTACTCTTTGATTGACTGCTGAAGCAGACATTTGATCACAAGACTAGCGGACACGTACTTTGTTTCTGGAGCAAACTGTCGTAAGGCATCTCTAACATGCCCAGGTAAATTTTCAATGACATGAAGACCGCTCTTTTGGAGGCATTTGGCAACGACTTTACCTCCCGTTAAGGTTACAGGCAGATCTTGAGTCATAATTATGACTTCATTGATGCCCATCCATGCATTTTGAGCACGACAGTACAGTACTCTGTGTTCAAAAAGACTTGACAAGAGTGTGACTACTGCGTCTTTCCAATAGCCCAAATCTTGATTTATGTCTGGTATTGCTTTATAAGCAATGTTCGGGTCAAGATTCTGTTGAAGGGTAACATTCAGGGCTTCCAGCAGCGCCTTAAGGTACACTTGTGGAAGAACTTCGTCAACAAGCAGTTTATTCCACTCAGCTTCCTTGTTTTGAATTTGGTCACTATTAGGCCACTTCAAAGACCTTCTGTCGTCACTGACTGCAAAGAAGCCGTGGATATGGACTGGTAAGGAAGACAGAGATTCCTTCCCTGCTGGGAGAGGCAAAAAGCAAAATGTCCTCCCTTTAAATAATGCGTCATTGAAAAGAGGAACCGCTACACCTACCCACGGCAGCAATTTCAGGTCTTTGTACATAACTGCTAACTTGTGAGAACATTTAAGGGCAATTTCCTGGGAAACAACCCATTTTTCCTTGACTTCATAGGGACGACCAGATTTGAGGTCATTCCATCTTGTTTTAAAATCAAATGCATTTACCATATCAATGTTACACGACGCATTTGCTGTTTCTTCAAATGCTTGAACGAACCTGCAGAAGTTTTCACGTTTCTCGCGAAGCTCTTTGATAGAAGATTGGTCATGTGAAATCTCAAGGTAAACCTTATGTTTTTTACAATTAGGCTCTTTTAAATGAACGTACACCTTTTCAATCTTGCGCAAAAAAAGGAGAACAACTCTCGCGTCTTCTTGAAATGCTTCGAGCAAATCACGAGTCTTTTGAGGTGAGAAAACACTTTGGCTTAGACCATTCGGTACTTTGCGGAGCGGAAATCGGAACAAAGTTCCTTGTGGTAAACCCTTTTTTAAAAAATTGACTCCTGGTGGCAATGCTGATTGGAAAGGTTCCACCTGATCTTCGTATTCGTCAAAAATTCTCTCAAAATTCCACCTGCAGCCAGATGACCTCCTTCCATCATAATGAAAGTATTGCTCGAAGGGATCAATCATTGCAAGGATGTTTTTACTGATGATGCAAGGAAGATCTGTCATGGCAAAAGAAGGAAAAATGATTTACACATGCCTCGCTTACCAAAAGAAACGTTTACAACTATAACTTCAATGAGAGAGTACCCCGAATTACCCATTTCGCAGTGTGGGAGGTAGCAGGTTTTGAATGGAATGAAAGTCCATACTATCGGAGAAAACTGTCTTTTCCAAAATTTAAAAAATGAATATTTGTTAGCTCTCACAGTACACCTTCTAATTCACAGTAGTCGCTCTTTTCGATACAGGTATGTGTTCAAAGCATACAGCGTAACACAAGGTACATTGAATCGACAGTAGGTTATTAAACACAAGCACTGGCATGACCTACGTGCCGACCTCTATGAGGAAAACGCTATAAGCATCTCGCCGCTGTGTCGAGTCTACAAATTTAACTTAAGAAAAATGGCCTTTTCAAAATTGCTCATAAACTCAAACAAGCCGGAGTGCCCTATCAAAATTGACACGGCTTTTTAGCTGTGTTTGCAAAAAGCCTTAAATATGTATGGTGTTCTTTTTCCCAGAGTCGAAGTCTTCAAGGTTTTCTCTCAATATTCCTCTCAGTCATGGGCGGCGATCACAGAGGTCAGGGGGACATGTCCCCCTCAATATATTTAGTGGGGGACATAATATCAAACATCCTCCCAATATTTAGAAGTATGCAGAAAAAAAATGTTGTCACACAAATTTTCGATATGAATAATTGTGGTATTAGCCCAATGACAGCTGGGGAGACCTTTAGATCAGAAATAGGTGATCTGTATCTCTAGAATGCACCAAGTCGCTTGTCTTCCAGGGGCGAAGCCCCTGGACCCCAACAGGGACCCACGATCAGGCCCGTAGCACAGAGATTGTTCTGATTACATGTGATATTACGGCTTCGTATCCCCACCAGAATATAACTTTAAGCAATGTACTAGTAGATCAAGACAGATTTGGGATTGACTAGCAGTAACTTAGTTGGGAGAATTGGAGCTTTCTGGGATGAGGATGGGCAGATTCTTCCAAAGAAACTCAATTTTTCTAAATTTTCTTAGAAAGAACCAAATATTTTGGACTTTTCTCCAACAAGATCTCAATTTTTTCGACTCGCTTTGTGCGCCCAAACTTTTCCGTTTTGCATTCTTTTGGCACCCCGTCGATTCCGGCAGGGCTTCAGGTAGCTGGACTCATTGAAGCTTGGTTCGTTCCCTCGTCGGGCATACCCTTTCACCTATGCCAGCCGAGTCTGACAGCAGGTTTTACCATGGCAAATAATTTTCCTGCAAAATTTCCTCGCGTGCAATTCTCACGAGGTTGATCTCCTATGAACATTATTAGAACAAAAATTCCCAGTGAACTATTCTAGCCAAAGCTAGGTGAAGGCTCAAAGTTATATGCCGGGCAACAAGGGGTCTCCATGTAGCAACCGACCTAATATCTTGAGTAACATGCGTAACGTGATGTCTTTATGCTAAAATTACTCGTACCACAAATTTATTCAAAATTTACTTTTTATCTTCATGCAAAATTTCAGTCAGAGTAAAAACACTATAATTATCATCTGAATTGTGAGCTGTGAAGACCTTGTGTGCTCTCACTGTCATTCAAAGTCTTGCTCAAAGCTCCATGCTAGTGTTCCCATCTTGTTAATTCCTCGGAAATTCGGGTAATTTCCCTCTGGATTCTAACAGAATCATACTGGATCACACCAAGCCTGCCTAATGGCAGTCCCCTGTCACCTCGCCGTTCGCAAAGTAGTCAACTCTTCACTTGCGTTTGTGGAGCTGAAGAATCATCATCGTGATCATAGCTTTGTTCCTTTCACTTCTAGAGACTTTCCAGTTTCCACGTCTCTGTATTGCAAAAGCAGGGGAAATTCCTACCAGAAGAGCAAACTTTTCGCCCGCTTCGCGCGCATGTTCACACGCACCACAGATACGTTTAGGCCATCTGTGGTAGGTTTGAAACATCTTCGTGGTTCACTCAATATGTTATCACATGGTGGTACTACTGACTACAAAAATAATTTTCGGTGCCCCCCTATATTAGAATTCCTGCATGGCTACGGGCCTGCCTATGAAGGTCCCCTGTAACCCTGGCCCGAGCTGCAGAGTGTTCACTCATGCAGGTGTCTCCCCAATAATTGTAACAGATCGCCGCCCTTGCTCTCAGTTGAACGTGCACAATAGGCCCACAATTAATCGTGAGAGGAAGGTCAATATGACACCTCTCGTGCAAAATGTTCGCCCGAAAAAAGCTATATTACAGAATGCTTATACTGAAGTTTCTCCTTATATTATTGTCTGAATACTTCATTACCGTGAAATTTTTAATGACAAAGTAAATCCATAATAAAATTGAGCTACTCAAAACGTTTGACGTACTGTTCTCAACATTTTTCAAATTCACATACACCCATCAGCCATTGGTCCGTACTATATGGATCCTTTTTATGTTAAAGACATTCATTTTCAGAACACTTGCCCTAGTACTCCTAAACATGCAAAATGATGATTCCTGTAAGCAACCCTGTTTGTTTGCCAACATTTAACCATGCTGTTTAATCCTTCTGCTTGGACTTTCGCAGCAGTATGTGCTATATAGAACACACTGCTGTTCAATTTTAGAATAGTCAAATGCTATGGTTATTTTCATACACGAGCAGATAGGTAAACAAAAGTACAGAAGCAGTTTCCCATTGCTTAGAACAAGGAACAAAGTTTAAGAATCCCAGACTAGGCCTGAGTACCCTTCGCTGGAATAAACCCAGATATTGAATTCAAACTACACAGAAAAAAAATCTCGTACGTACATGTCACATCAACTAAGAAAAGCAACCCATGAAATTGGAAATCTTATTTTCTCCAAATTCCTGACTTGTTCTGTGGACCATGAAATTTTCCAACAAACTGATTAGCAAATATTAGGAACAGTTTTAGTTCACTTGAACTTCAATCTCGAACTTTACCAACTAGAATCTAGTTTTCACTCAGGAAGAGAAAAGGTTTAGGGATTCCTTGCCTCGGAAAATATTTTTAAGTACTTGCACGTTCCAGAGATTCAAATGGACAGTTTGATCACCAATTACTTCCTTACAAAAAAAAAAAAAAAAAACCGAGACTACTCTAAACCAGAAAGCCAAAAGGCTTAGAGATTCCTTGCCATATGATATACCGGTATTGTATAAAACATATATCACCCACATGACAAGCATGATATCCCTCACAGTTACCCTTCTTGAGATGTGGTGTTTACGAGGTTTGAACCATGACCTCTGGTGACCCCAAAGAACCTTTAACCTCCACCAAAAACAATAGGATCATCTACTCTATATGGGCAATTCACAAGCTAAATATGAGATCCCTCAGTTACCATTCTTGAGATATAGTGTTTACAAGGATTTAATCGTTTAACCTCTGGTGACCCCAAATGACCTTTGACCTCCCCTTCCCCTAAAAACAGTAGGGCTCATATACTCAATATGGGCAATCTACATGCTAAGTATGAGATGCCTCACAGTTGCCCTTCTTGAGATATAGTGTTTACAAGGATTTAACCATTTGACCTCTGATGACCTAAAATGACCTTTGACCTTTCCAAAAACAATAGGGATCATCTACTCAATACGGACAATGTACAAGCTAAGTATGAGATCGCTCACATTTACCTTTCTTGAGATATAGTGTTCACAAGGTATTTACCATTTGACCTCTGGTGACCCCAAATGACCTTTCGCTTTCATATGTGGAAAAGTTTGACTAAAAACACTTGGAATGGTGCAGTTTGGTGGCATTTAAAACCTTTATATTAGGCATATATATTTATATAAATATACGTATATATATATATATATATCATTGTATTTCACTTCCATCTTATATGTAATATACGTAATCATGCGTAGTCCTTCTGGGCATAACAAAAATAGAGTGGGGATTTCCGAGAACAAATTGTCACTGACAATTAGATCTGGCAAATCCCTATTTTATTTTATATGCAGACACAGCTATTTTCTTTTTGTTATAGATCACAACATTATCACTGTACACGGCATACGTTCACGTACTTCTGATCATTTTGATGTATTGAAAATACAACGAAAATGTATATCTTTTTTACGGAATACTGACGTCTATGGAGAAATTGTATTATGTAAAGGTGACTCCGTATATTATAGTAAGTAAACATAAGCCAATTTTTTTCTACGGAACTTGTGTCGAGCTGATTTCCCACCAGAAACTGCGATATGTCTCACCCGTGGGACGCGTCCTCCAGGTTGAAAACCCCTGCAACAGTGAAAGTAATAGCATCAACAGCGTATTATTTAGATGTGATCGAATTCAACAAAAGCAAGCAGTCATGTATTTTAACTGGTCTCCACAAGAGAGCTTCAGACCAGGAGCGCAACCGACTTCGTTAGCTGTGTAAATGCTTTGATAGAATATCCGAACAGGTGAGAGGAAAGACAACTATAGGATCCATCAAGATTGATCTTCATGAAATATCATATTTGCAATGAATTCAAAAATTTGACTTCAGGTGACCTTAATGACGTTTGACCTCCACCAAACGAAAAGGTTGTTGTGCTCAATATTGGGCATCCATATACTATGTATAAAGCCCGGGCCATACCGCCACGACTACCCACGACACGACGGCCACCAGCAACCACTTCGGCTGTGGTCGTGGCGGTGCGAACACCTTATAGTTACAGCACCCTTCCCACGTGTTAATTAATAGGTATTTAACACTGTAAATACTAATTAATAATTACCGTATCAGAGTCATGTATGTGTATATGTTGGTCTCTTTAATTTTATCTTTGGAATAGTACAAACAGTCATTCCTGTCTTTTCGTTGGTCACGAAATGACATAATTTGTAGGTACGGCCCACTACCTACTATGTATTCACTGAAGGAGGTTTTCTTAGGTGTTCTTTGGTAAGGGTGCCTTTGTCCCCTACCAAACACATGATTGGGTTTGCTCTCTTCATACGGCAAATCTACAAATCAAGTATGAAAAGTATACATTCCTGTCTTGAGATACCGTGCTCATAAGGATCTCGTTTTCTGACCTCTGGTGACGTCAAATGACCTGTGACCAGGGGCGTAACTACCGGGGGTGTGGGGGTGCTACACCCCCAGAGTTTCAAAGTGTCGTCCGTCGGGAAATTTTGCTAGCTGTCGGGAAAAAAATTGCCTCCTTTTGCAGTTTCCTGACTGTTAGAAAAAATATTTTATTTGAGTCTACAGAGTTGTCGAGATTTTTATTGATGACTATCGTTTACTTAATGTATGTCCAAACTGTGCAATAAAAGCCTTATTGGAATGTGATGCAACTCACCCTGAC
>WURT03268411.1:0-25618 GCA_009936505.3 Holothuria glaberrima
GTAACTTGTTAAGTGATAACCCTTTGACAAAATGTCGGTACATTGACTATATGCTGTCGGTACATTTACCTTATTTTCATTCCTCCCCCCCCCCCTTCTATCAACCCAGTTACGCCACTGGCACTTAGTTTAGGGTTTGGTGATAGTGGCTATCACAATTTCCCTGTATTGGAGGCAATTTACACAGACCAGGAAGGTGTCCCATCTCAGACAAATCTGAGACATGACAAAGTTCAATTTAAATAGGATTTAACTGCTTTAATTGTTATATAGAATAGAGTACGAAACAATGATACCATTGTTATCTTTCTACCATACCTGTTAATATTCCTTCGTCCTGGTTTATTCTGGTGTTGTTGCTACAATACAAAACGAGTATGAATTGACATTCACAAACAGAAACCCAACATAGCCTCAAATATCATTGATCGGTTCAACTGATTACAATCGAGTGACCGACGTACCTCGTCCGATCGAAACTTCGCAAATTTTGAAAAGAAGACGGGATTAATGCTTCAAGGTGCAACCTTCTCGTTTGAGAATCTTTTTTTCCTAGGCTTGTTAAACGCTTGATTTACAAAAACCGAGTGAAACAATGAAGGAGCATTGCACAAAAATGTAACAATAAGACCACACAGACTTTTAGTTTCCGTCCTTATTTCCATTGATATCAAGCCGGTTTGTTTCTGTTTAACGTACTTAACGCCGTTGCCTGGTATCTGTGAACTTTACAGAAGATCACCTTAACAGGACAAAAGTCAACATGCTAAGTCCAACAAATCTGTTTACTCTTAGAGGACTGGTCAAAAGAATTCCAAAGAGTAATAACACTCAATAAACAAATACAAAACAGGCACTCCCATGTTAAGAATCGACGTTCGTACCGCACTTAGACAATACTAGGAACAATTGCCTGTTTCGTGTGATAGGTATGTGAAGGTTCACAATTATGTGTGGATTTTTATAACGATTTGATTGGACAGTGAAACAAAACAGTTTGATTTTTCATGTTTGTATGTGGAGAGATAGTCCGACACATCTGTTTTTGAGTCGGCATGCAGGGAGAATGTGAGCTAGGGAATTGTGATAAAAAAGAAAAAGAAAAAACAACTTGCCGCAGCTAGACGCCGGGGAGTTATCTCTAGATAATCAAAAGATCACGAGGTAATTATCTCAAGATAATACATTATCTCCATAATATCTTATATCTTTACCCGGGATAATTATCTCGAGCTAACACATTATCTCGAAATAAATTTTTTATCTCGAGATATTTATCCCGAGAAAATGATCTGGAGAACTTTTGATTATCTTAAGATAATTTATTATCTCGAGATAATTATCCCGGGATAAAAAAAATATCTCGATAAAATGTATAATCTCGAGATATTATCCCGAGATAAACAATTATCTCGAGATAAGTAATCTTTTTACTAGGCTCGGGATAATCCTGAACGAAATATTTTCACATGTCACATCCCGGGCTCCGTAAAACTGAGAACTGAATTGTGAAATGTTTTTCGAAAGGTTAGTGGAATGAGGACCACCAGGGACATTTTTTCCTTAAAATGGCAACATTTGTGAGTCACAAAACGTCTCTCACCAACGCTACCGTAGTTTTCGGCTTTCGTGTTTACTGCATCTGTGTCGAAAAGCACATTTGACATAACGAAATTAGTTCTAAAGCTTTCTAAAATGGTACACAATAAGCAAAACCAAAGGGCATTGAGCTAAATGCACGATGGTAAATGACCTCTAATATGTGGAGCGTATAAAAGTTTTTTTGCATCCCGTCGCTGCAAAGGATATATCATAGGGAGAACCAAATGGCGAGAGCCAGGCTACGCAGACTAGGAAAAGGAATCAAAAGTGTCATCCGCTTAAATTAGTGCACAGGGCAGGGGAAGGTGTGCTATCAGATCCGATTGTCGAAACTAAATACACGAACAATACAGCGTTTTGCAAGTTCAGTAACAAGTGACTATAGGTATTCCCTTTCGGGAAACAAATTGACAAAACAATAGCCTAGTAAAATAAATAGGCTACAATAAAATAAAAATTAAAGACTAGTGAACTCAAGCGAAAGATACTATGGGTAATAAATGCAAATTCCCAAGGGAGGTCCGTTTAATTCAATTTATCAACACATAAGACAATAGGCTACAGTGAACTGTGCGAGGGGGAGGAGCTCCTGGACGGGACTTGCATCCTCGAGATGAAAGGTGGGAAAGGATGATGACGGAACATTGAGGGTATGAGCCGGGGCTGCGTCCGCCCCCCCCCCCCCTAGTTCAGACAAAACCTCTTTTACTCAGAAATTTTAGGGAGAAAATAGGTAACGTTTTCAGGTATTTTCCGGAAAAGAAACGCTTCAGCCCCATCAAAAATATCCTGTATTCCTAGAAACCATTACCGGATAGAGCGTAACTTGATCTGAAACATGACTTCACAAAGCTATATGGTACTTGCTACTCTTCATGTTAAACGTAAACGGTGACATATGCCGACCAGTGTGAATTTCTGTTGAAAGCCAATCTTGAACGCACCGTTTCATGATTGTTTAAAATATGCTTTAATTTCTACCGTTCACATGCAGTATAACAACAGAACTGTGTCATTGTGAAAATAACACCTCCCCGTTCACAACTTATGAACTCGGAAGACAGATCAGCAAACTTGGTGGTTTCATTGAGTAAGTGACAACTTCATTACACTAGTATACATTCCAGCGAATCGATCATGCGTACACCTGTGTTATGAAAAACAGCACTAGCAAAGACAGTGATATACTTTTTAGATCAATTTTATCACACCGTCCTTTTCAAGTTCAAGGTCCGAATTATGCGAACCCCTTTAAAGGGCAAATGTTATCGTTAGCGTATGCAACCATGCGTGTGGATTTACGTTGTGTAACAGAATGCACGTAGCCTTGCTGTGATTAGCCAATTACCTTAAAACATAGATGATCTTTATTTCTGTATTTGTGGTAGGTTTGCTAGTGCTATTTGAAGAGCGGTAAGTAGGACTTTTGGTGTTTATAATACATTTCGCTAGAAAATTTATCTGGAAATACCCATACGGCAAATTGCAAGGGTTGAGGTGGACTCTGCAGAAAATGGATTTCGTGTGGTTACCACAGCTTTATTGTACGATAAACTATACTCATTGATAACCACAAATTAATGTATTTCCAATTAAAAGTTTCTCTTTTTCCACCCAAAACTTAGATTTATCAAATGGAGTCATATTATTTTGTCGTAATTTTAAAAGTTTCCTTACAGCACTGGCGTCCTCGCCAGTAAGTATTGATGTCCGTCCTATGACCCAAGTATTATTAATTTTCTTTCTCTCTTCGAGCGGATTTTCGGTAGGACTAGCCTGTAGTAACAGTCTAAATAGTCAGGAAAGGTAGGATACAGGACTGCAGGATGAAGCATAAAGAAGTTATTATAATATCATGAACGGAGTAACTCGAGCCGATTTTCTGTGTTCTTAATCTATAATATAGCGAGAGCTCTCGAGGCCTTAATTCGATCCTTGGGCCCTACCAGGGCTCCGCCCCTGGTCCCCTTCCAGGGTCCGTATCACTGACACTGGGATCCCACTCCTATAGACTCGCAAGTAGTGTTCCTTCAGCATGTTCAGTGTACTTGCAATTTTTCACCGTTCCCCACCTTCAAAATTCCTGGATCCGGCATGCTTGCTACGCATGAACATGATAACACCAGGACAGCTTGAGCGGTATATAGTAACTCTTCTAAAGCCACATGCACACCTCTACCATCGTCAGTTCCTCCTCCCAACAGCGTAGCCAGATAAGGACAGGGCTAAGACTAACACTCCTCCGAGAAAAAAAATGGAGAGAACAGGGACAGCCCAAAATCGAAAATTAAGAGGGATAAGAAAGGAGAAAGAGAGAACTCAGAGAGAAAAAGGAACAGGAAAGAAAGGAAGAAAAGAAAAGGGGAGAATGGAAAGCTTTAAAGAAATGACAAGAACAATGTTCATTGACGAATGGAAGGAAGGAGGAGAGAAGGGGATCCACCAACACGCTTTCACATTTCGAGCGCAGACAAATCCTGCTTATCATGACGATAATTAGGAAAACGATAGGTTTATATGCAAAGTTATAGAGAATATATCTGGATCATCCGTATCATTAAGACTGGATCTCCTTGACCACCCAAAACTATAAAGCGTTGACCTGTATCTTGATGTGGTTAGCCTAAGCTGTGAAAGTGTACACTACTACTACTTTTGGAAGTTAAGCTTAAAGGGAGGTCGTCATCGGTTACTTGAAAGGCGTTAAGTTACAATTAGTGGTTCAATATTTTCTCATGCCCTGATTCCACGGCAGCCCTCGGAGTAATAATTTCATGGAACAGCAACAAGTATAGATGTTATCACAGCGGGGTAGAGTGAACTTCTCTGAACGTCGGCACAGTCTAGGTAGAAGCCCAATTGTAGTGGCAGGTTTGTGTTTTAAAAGACTAGAAACAGTGGCGTAGCCAGCGGGGGGGGGCAGGGGGTAGAGTTCCCCCACAGAAATTTTAGGGACGCGATAGGTGATGTTGAAAAAATGAAGGAGAGCAAAAAATGGCAAGTGGAGGGAGGAATTCAGGGGGTCAGAGGGGGAGGGAGGGGACAGGGTGGCCATAGCCCTGTCGAGGAAGGCTGCCCCCGTCGGGGAATTTTTACAGTCTTGTCGGGAGGTCTTAGTGGATACGATAAAGTATGCAGTCCCTGACGGCGACTAGTCTCCCCGACGGTTTACCTGGTTTTTGCTCTCAAGAGGACAATTTCTCTAATAAGAACCCAAAATTTTCGGCTGTATAGATTCACTCCAGTTTCTTCAATACTTCCATTCCACAAAGCTAGCGAGCATAAGTCCTGTCAACCTTACCAAGTAACAGGTAGGCAGAGTACACAGGTTATGTAGAGGTCGTAAATTTTATCCCATATCACAAAGCCTAGTTGTTCTCTTGTGTGTGTCATGCGGTAGATCAGTTGGGGAGCGACTCACGAAGCCAAGTTTGGCTATTTCATCGGGTATTCCAGGTGGTTTCGACACAATGTATGTTATCCCCGATACAGTGTACAACCCCTAGAGTTTCAATTTTTTTCTCTTTGTTCTTTATGATTACACAGGCCATGTTTTTTGTGTAAGCCTATCAAAAATTTTCGCGCGCTTCGCTCGCTTTGCAATTTCACAATTCAGATTCATAAGAACACTCTCAGTGAGCAACTTGGCCTTTGAAGTATTAAGTGATATCCTGAAAAATATGCCCTGGAATGGCATGGGATCGTTAGGCTCCTTCATATCCCCTAGCTTCTCACCACCCCCTCGACAAAGGGGCTGTCGGAACTTGGGGTCGTTGGCATGGCCCGACCTCCTGTCGGGAAAATTCTGTCGCCTCCCATGGTCGGTTTACTTATTTTGGCTCTCAAAAGAGTTATTTCTGCGATAAACACCCAAGATTTTTGGTAAGATTTGCCCACTCCTCTTCAGTTCCGTTACTTACAGCTCATAAAGTACAAACCCTTCCCATCTTTTCAAGTAACTTAATAAATAGAATTCATGGATTTATGCCGGTAAATGTCGGAATATCATCTCATTTCGTTAAATGTTAATGTTCTCTTGTGTCTGTCGTGCGGTACGGCTAGTGACTCGAGGAGGGAAGTACAATGTAAGTTGTGCCCGGTAGGGCCCAAATGTCAGGACAATAGACTAATATAAGCTTTAAATAAGTACAGATTTTTTTTAGTGTAGGCTTACCCAAAAAATTTTCACGCTCTTCGCGCGCTTTTCCACAGTTCGGGTTCCGGGAAAAACAATAGATCAGCGCGGAACAATTTTCCTTTAGCATATACAAATTTTATGCAATGTATGCCTCGGTATGGTATGGTATAGTACACAGGTTTTCTACATATCCCCCCCACCAAACCCTGTGTTACAGAAGTGTTGTCGGTCCGTTTGCTGTAACACAGTACCGGTACATGCAATATTTGTCTCAGTTGATGAGGTGCAACGAGATTAGTTGTAGAGTACCTTATTCTTCATTGGAGAATTTGCTGAACCTGCATAATTTTATGCATCATGTAGTTTTTTAACCTTAACGCCGCCTTAAGCCCCACACTATGGGTTTTCCTTGTGCAAATAATTCAGTCAATGCACCCGAAATAGCCCTTCTGTTAAACAGTGTAGCATGCATCTTGAAAGAAATTATACGTGTAAATTTCCTCAGTACCCATTATATTCAACTATGATGACAAAGCCAGCTCTTAAATAGTGCAAAATAAGTATCGTTACATCAAGACTTGTTCATTGCACGGATTTGGTTTCAAAAATCATTAGATTGCTTCTGATTAGCCGGAACCCTCAGTCACTGACGTTTCACAATATCTGAAACAAAAAAATCTGATCAATAAAGCCTCTGGAACTAATTTTCGGTGGTCTTAATATCTTACATTGTAGGAGCTTTCGGGGTCTAATTCGTTTCCTGAATCCCACCGGTGCTCTGCCCCGAACCCCGCAAGCGTGAAACCATCGGTGCATTTGCGACATCCCTTCAGATCAGTTAAGAACTCACAGGTTGTGCCCCTCCCCCCACCCCCGAAATCCTTCAGCTTGTCGTCTTAAGAGATGAAGCCTTTAGGCTTACATTGTTCCACATGACGAATTTGGTAAATTTTTCCTTCCTTAGGTTTGCTCCATGAGTGTATGTATAGGCTAATGCAGGTGAACTAATGAAGTAGTGAGTTCGAGAACCGGTTGGCATAGATATACGTTTCAGAGATCCTTGTATTTGCAACGGCCTGAGATAATGGGATTAGTAAAATGATATACCCACTTCGACAAAAGAATGATTGGATTAGTCAAGTTACATGATATACCATACTTAGACAATAGAATGATGGACTAATAACATGATATACCCAACCGTAGACAACAGAATGATTGGATTAGTCCAGTTACATGATATGACCCACTTAGACGATAGAATGATGTAATAAGTAACATGATATACCCACTTAGACAATTTATAGAATGATTGGATTAGTCAAGTTACATGATATGACCCACTTAGACAATGGAATGATGGGATTAGTAACATGATATACCCACTTAGACAATTTTTAGAATGATTGGATTAGTCAAGTTAGATGATATGACCCATTTAGACAATAGAATGATGGAATTAGTAACATGATATACCCACTTCGACAAAAGAATGATTGGATTAGTCAAGGTACATGATATGACCCACTAAGACGATAAAATGATGGACTAATAACATGATATACCCAACCGTTGACAACAGGATGATTGGATTAGTCCAGTTACATGATATGACCCACTTAGACGATAGAATGATGTAATTAGTAACATGATATACACACTTCGACAATTTATAGAATGATTGGATTTGTCAAGTTACATGATATGACCCACTTAGACAATGGAATGACGGGATTAGTAACATGATATACCCACTTAGACAATTTATAGAATGATTGGATTAGTCAAGTTACATGATATGACCCATTTAGACAATTTATAGAATGATTGGATTAGTCAAGTTACATGATATGACCCATTTAGACAATAGAATGATGGAATTAGTAACATGATATACCCACTTAGACAAAAGAATGATTGGATTAGTCAAGTTACATGATATGACCCACTAAGACAATAGAATGATTGGACTAATAACATGATATACCCAACCGTTGACAATAGAATGATTGAATTAGTCAAGTTACATGATATGACCCACTTAGACAATAGAATGATGGACTAATAACATGATATACCCAACCGTTGACAATAGAATGATTGGATTAGTCCAGTTACATGATATGACCCACTTAGACGATAGAATGATGGGATTAGTAACATGATATACCCACTTAGACAAGTTATAGAATGATTGGATTAGTCAAGTTACATGATATGACCCACTAAGACAATGGAATGATGGGATTAGTAACATGATATACCTAACCGTAGACAATACAATGATGGACTAATAACATGATATACCCACTTAGACAATAGAATGATTGGATTAGTCCAGTTACATGATATGGCCCACTTAGACGATAGAATGATGTAATTAGGAACATGATATACCCACTTAGACAAGTTATAGAATGATTAGATTAGTCAAGTTACATGATATGACCCACTTAGACAATACAATGATGGGATTAGTTACATGATATACCCAACCGTAGACAATAGAATGATGGACTAATAACATGATATACCCAACTTAGACAATAGAATGATTGGATCAGTCAAGTTACATGATATGACCCACTTAGACGATAGAATGATGTAATTAGTAACATGATATACCCAACCGCAGACAATAGAAAGATTGGATTAGTCAAGTTACATGATATGACCCACTTAGACAATAGAATGATGGAATTAGTTACATGATATACCCACTTCGACAAAAGAATGATTGGATTAGTCAAGTTACATGATATGACCCACTTAGACGATAGAATGATGTAATTAGTAACATGATATACCCAACCGCAGACAATAGAAAGATTGGATTAGTCAAGTTACATGATATGACCCACTTAGACAATAGAATGATGGAATTAGTTACATGATATACCCACTTCGACAAAAGAATGATTGGATTAGTCAAGTTACATGATATGACCCACTTAGACAATAGAATGATGGACTAATAACATGATATACCCAACCGTTGACACTAGAATGATTGAATTAGTCAAGTTACATGATATGACCCACTTAGACAATAGAAGGATTGGATTAGTAACATGATATACCCAACCGTAGACAATAGAAAGATTGGAAAAGTCAAGTAACATGATATGACCCACTTAGACAATAGAATGATGTGGTTAGTAACATGATACATCCCATGCACTAAGCAATATTATGGGAGGGTTTTAAAACACTTTTCTTAGGCGTAGTGAATACACAGCGTGTAACTTTCTACGCTTGGGTCTGTACGTCCATGTAATTGTATTACATCCATACCTTAGGACCGGTGCAACGATTATATATTGAACTGCTCTACATGGGCATTTGTGAATCTTTCGCTTCGTTAGAATCCGGGATATTCGAAATAAGTCGAAGAAGAATTAAAGAGCAATTTAAATATAGGCTAGCCTACTTAAAAAACGCACATTAAATTTACTGTCTCAGTAACTGATGGCATATCGTACTATACCATATAAGCAAGCACAAGGATAACGTAAATTCGTGCAGTTTATTTTAAAAGCGCTTCCAATAAGGCTATGATATTAGCAAATCTAGACAGTCCCTCCCTACCCTGTGTCTCCCTGTATTAATGTACACAGAAATCTTTTTCCCTACTCGGTTTTCAGCTAACTTAATTGCCACTTTATCAATTTGTCTAACCCCTCTTTAATTTTCCTTTCAATACCTTCCACCACGCATGCAAAGTTTGTTGTAGAAAAAGCTGTTTTACTCAGTCTCAGGCTGTTCGAACACATCTACCGGTTTGACTTCGATAGGACGCTTCCGTCTATAGCAACGCAAGCAAACATCGAGCTCTCAAACATTGATATTACTTAGCCAGTACAATCTAAAAGTAAACTGTAGCGCGTTGCTTCCATACTGCTAGGAACCAAGGCAACACTAAACACGGGTGGTATTGTACCGATTTCTTAAACGAAGTAATAGATCAAGTACACAGGCTTATGTGTGTGGTGCCATTGTGGTGCCATTGAATCCACTGTGTAGGCAAGCTTGAGAAAATCAGTGGACTTGTAGGTTGACAGTGAAGTACTAAACATTGTGCTTAACTCTCATACTGTAGCAAAGAAACTCTTGACTGGTGGAGTAATACGTTTGGAAAGGACGATCGGTAAGTTGTATTACATCTATCTTTCAAAGTTATATATTATAGTGCTACCTTACACGAGAAAATATGCGACAGGGAATCGTAGTAACTCATACTTAATTAGGCTCAATGCCTTTACAACGCATAGCTGTTGTTAAGTGCGGCGAAATGGTAATAAGTACCATAATGTGGGAATAATCTGATGGTTAACAAATGACGTTTTATTAAATGAATTGCAGGATTTGGAATAGTTTAATGCCGTTGTTGAACTGGAAGCAGTGTAAGGCCTAAATTTGCTATTGCATGATCAACTGTACTTGGGAGACAACAATTTTAGACCTGTTTGCATGTAGTCTGATGAAAATCAATACAAAAAGGCCAAATCAATACCAAAAACCGGCCCGGTTAGGATAAAACAGCTAAATTTATGTAGATGTAATATATACACAAGCACTTTACAATCTATGTGTAGTATTTGAAATTTGAAAATGTAAATATAGATCGGAGTAGGAATGGGGTGAGCCTGTCAAGTTGGTGTTGGGGTGACAAGGGTTGGTGAATAAAAAGTAAAGTCAGTGCCCGAAATTATGAAGACACTACAATATTTCTGATTTGTAGTCAGTTTGACTGTTTGTCAAGACTGGAGGACTCTAACAAGGCCGGTAAAGTTTATTATTTTCCAAAGGAGCAGACTATTCCGAGGAAAATATGGTGTGCAGGGGCCTGATATCAGGCACACCAAAGATTACGTTAGAGGTCAAAGCACCCACCCGGAACAAGGGGCTGAATCTGCCTCAAGACCAAGTGTGCATGGGTTCCACAGTGACATCAGAAAAGCGAGGGGAATAAAATTCGGCCCTCCAGCAACACCGTACCTAGGCCACACCCTAGTTTCCCCTGCACCTGCGGAATGTGCAGTCCAAAAAGAATGTCGGAAATCGAGCGAAAAGTCCAGAATAGGCCTACAGAAAGTGGTGGCATAGGGTTTGAAGTCCGGCAGGACTCAAGACGGGGCATACTTCGTAGTGGACCCTCCCTACGCAAAATATAAGCTCTCCTCGCCCCACAAATGTAGCACATAACACATCAAATATAGCCTAGTACAGACTTACGAGAGGCAATGATATTAAGCCCATTAACATTGTTTGCACACACACATTTAAGGCGCCAATATCTACAGACAAATCTTCAAAGTAAAACCCCATTGTAACAGTACTCACCCTTTAAGACACTTTATATTCAAAATTCACCGTGGATGGCGTATTGCGTTTACCCTAGGAATGCTAGTCTCCATCGTTCAGACATTCCAACCCGTGGAATCTTCAAACCGAGACAGTTCCAGAAACTTTGACTCTTCACTCGTGATATATCATCGCAAACAACAAACAATCATTGTATATGCAATGCACATTTATATGGGCTTTGCAATAATTACCCTTTTCATAAATTGAAACTGGTGGTGCCAGAATCTGCCAGATGGTGGATTGAGCTCCACGACAGGGGCCAGCAACCCGAAACTCCAACAAAAGTGTGGGTTGCAGGTTGACAAACTAAAGCAACATTTTTCGGCACGGGCAGCACTCAAAAATTCCGTAGCCTATTCGTAGTGGAAAAATTAGAAAATTTGTGAGTTTTCACTGAGAAAATCTACAGCAAATTTGGGTTTTACTTCATGAAGATTGAAGTTGGGGCTTTTATTGAGAGATATGTGCCTAATTTCTTGAGAGCAAATTCAAGAAAGGTAGTTGGTTGACTTCGGAGTTTACATGCTTGATTGCGCCCATTAATGCTCCCTGACGAAAGTGGAAAATTTGCTCGACAGGGAGGCCATGGTCCCCACTGTCCCCACCTATCGCTGCCTCTGATAATGACCTCATCTATCTACAACTTACCCATATATACACTTCCATACAGCCATATGGAACAGTGTGGGGCTCTTGCTTGGACTACTACTAAGTACAGTATAGTAGATCAATGTGGAATAATCAAACTAATTACTTATTTGGATATTGATAGCAATTAGATCAGCTTGAAGCTCGCATTCAGGATCATATCCACTCCTTTTCAGCAGGCAACGATCTGCATGGAAGAGCATCAGTTCTGCCCCAACCGTTTATGCCACTATCCCTCTTATAGCTGCAGGCAACAATTTATTTTTGAAACGGGGACATTTACTAGACAAACCGGGACGCCGGGACGGCATAGCCCAAACCGAGACAGTACCGGTCAGACCGCAGACCGGGACGGTTGGGATCTTTGCATCGTTAGCCATAGCTTGCTAAGCTAGTTGAGGTCATTCAGCTATTAGACCTTTATTCCAAGAGTCAGCATACTTACACACCTTTGGCCAGACAGCCACGGGCGTGGGAACCCGTTGAATACCCTTGCAAGACTCCTACCTACCCTTGCAAAACCTTATCGTGCGAAACTATGGTGTGGTAGTGAGCACGAGGAAGTAAGTTTATCTTTTGGCTTTGTGTAACTGGTAACTACTGAAATGTAATATCAAATTCGATAATCAACTGTGGGAAATGGATTCGGTATTTTGATGTTTTTTCCTGCTTTTTGTACGTTTCATAGTAATGTAGTAGCCTAAACTTCAGTATTTTTGTGTTACATGTTTACAGTTTTGTAATGCTTGTATATTTTGTATATTCGCACTTACTTTCACGATAATGTTTATGTTTATTCGTACATTTTCCACGAAATTTACAGTTCACGAAGCATAATAAAAGAAGCAATCCCCAGTCGAGACCCTCGGGTTATATTTTGCATCACGGAGTCCATTTTAGTAATAACAACCACACCACCCGACGCGACACCTACTGTAAGTTTACCCCTCCCCGTGAATAGCTAAAACATGTCATCGATTTTTAAAGCTGATCCCTAGGTTCATATCGTGTTTTGCTATAAAGCAATCATGTTGCACCAATAGCTTCTTTATTTAATCATTATACATATATTTAATTCTTCATTTGTACACAAACTTGGATATGCATTAGATCGAAAAAAGATAGACCGATCATTAGTATGTATGTAATGGTTAATAAATTACTGTTCAGTTGATGCAAATCAATCACATATACTAGCGGTAGATCTCTTATCTTATCTGAAGTACCTTCAGTATTTCCTTAAAAATGCATTTGCTCTTACAAAGCATGTGCTTTTCTGGGTTGGTCAAGTGACTAACGACCGTTTGACAGCTCCACTTCAGGCATTATGGCTACATATTGTTTCCGTACTGATATATACCCAAGGACGGGGAATGGGGAGGCATGTTCCCCCTACCTCTCCAGTAATTTGCTTGGGGACGCTTTAGTCCCCCAATATTTGGTTTACGACCATAATATTGCTGACATTGTGAGTGAGTGTGAGACAAAGTCCCTCCAATCATTTGGTTGATGGGACGGAACATTTATTGTTTTTTTTTTCTTTCTCAAAATTGTAATATATGCTGATATTGATGTGAATATTAGACTTTCCGATGTCTCAAAAGTTATGAAAAACGATTTTCCTGCGCGCTTCGCTAGCCCACTAAGCAGAGTGCAAGTTCGGTGATTGATAAACCATTCGTAGATGCACAAGTGTGTTACCACTATGATTCGGTTGGGAACTATAACTTTGTTCAGTTTTCCCGGAGAGACATAGTTCCCTCCAATAATTTGGTTAGGGAGAACGGAGTACCTTCAGAATATTGGCAAAATCCGCTGTATATACTAATTTTTGGGAAAATAGGTCATTGCTTTTTTCAAGTTACACATAGTTGGACGAGTAGGTGACAGCTTACTCGTTTACATGGTAGCACAAATGAACCAATAATTCAACAAAGGGTAGGTGAAGGAAATACGGACCCTGAGAGTAAAACGTACCCCACAGAATATTTCGGTACATGGGCGAGAGAGGATATGTTTTAATTCCATGCCATTGCCATCGCTTGGTGCATTGGTATATAGAATTTTACACACTGAGTTTTCTGATTCAGTTGCTTCTACTACTGGACAGTGCACACTATTATTATGGCATAAGTTTCGTCTTAAAGGTCGTGTGACATGAAAATAACATAATTAGGTATTTGATGTAAAAAGCATTAAATATCCAGAAAATAGCCACAATTCCCATTAAAATCCATCAAATATTGACCATTTTACAGAGTAATTTCTATTTCACACTTGTATCATGAATAAACATGAGCTAAATATGCAAATATGTGACATCGAAAGATGGACATACCATATATGGCTCATGTTGGCCTTTGTTTTTTCAATCTTAATTTCAAGGACACTGGTAGCATTGTTATCCCCTGAGGGGTTTATTATGAAAGTTAAAATTCTTTCCTTCAAAAACATTGATATCACTCAACAAACTGTAATCTATCTGATCAGTAATTAAGAGATAATTTATAAAGGGTTAACAAAAGAAATCTTACCACTGTGCAACACTCCACATCATTATTTTTGCATAGGCAATGAGTTACTTCAGAAACCATCAAACTTTGAAGACGTATATTTTGAGAACGGTAAAAGATATTGAATATTTCCAACGGATCTTTCATTAGAAGACTTAATTCTTTTACTGACAATTGAAACAGCTCTTTTTAATGGCATGTCACACGACCTTTAAAGACAATACTAAATGATTTTTGTCTTTGATATACTCCTTGTCAATGAGCAACCAGATTCTGTGTATAATCCTGATTTGAAATACAGATCATTTTGGTTCATCTGAATGAATAATCATGAGGGTCCATACTACCTTCCCATGAAGGGAAAATGGACCCTTTCAACCTTTGAACTTTGAACTCATCTAACGGTCAAATCATTCTATTATTTATCTGGTTGAATACACAACTTGAAAGACTACATAATAACTACTGTATACGAGGACAAGTGTTGAACTCAAGACAACTCTATTGTTAATTTATAACAGTCGAAAGGTCCTTACGGGGTCCGTATTCCCTTCACCTACCATATATGACATATAAAAGGATCATTGGTTTAGCCAGGATTTGTTCAGAAACGCGGGAGTGCCGAAGGAGGACATTTGTTAAATGAAATGTCTTAAAGACTGAGAATGTGGCAAAGATGGTGACGAGAAAAGGGGGAAAGTGGTGGCTGACGCGAGCAAAACGGGGTCGAGCATGGAAAGAAACCTTTTACACAGTAGGTTATATAACTTTTTTATTACATATATCTCTGGAATATTTGGCACAGTAAGGATACTTTTGCAGAGTTTAGTGCTGATTTAGTGTATTTCTGGAAATCTGGATGGAAAAGTTGTTGCGTGCGAAGGGCGCAAAAATTTGTAGTGACAAGTAGCAGATATCTGTATTCATCGCCTCACAGAGAGCATATTAAAACAACTGTCGGGCCGACTGACCCTTTTGGGGGATAACCTGTGTGGTATTGCATGGACCATCTGCACTACAAAATGACCAGACGTCCTTGAGAGTTTTCGGTACCGGGCGACAAACAAAAGTAAGCAACGATTGAACTGAGACTACAGTTCCTAAACTTCGCAGAAAACAGTGGATACACTTGATATGTATGTACAGTATACCTGGCAGGGTGGCCCCTACTCAATTACATAGCCTAAATCTCAAATATGAAAGAAAATCAATAATTCTTTAAAGCGCTTCGTGAAGCGAGCAGAAACTTTTGGGCAATATTTCGGACAAATTTTGTAGAATCTTAGTAAGGCGTGTATAGTTTTAAGCCTCAACTACTTAATCTATGTTTCTATGGGTTTAACATTGTGAGTTACGGTATGATTATAAGGGTCGTGCCCCTTGATCAAATGTTGGGGACTACATCCCCCATCACTTGGGTATACCAGTATTTCAAACATGTACAACATGCACGTTTAGAAATGATATTTGATTGCTTCGTGATCTTAATTCAACCCCGCTCTCTGAAGAGGTTAGAGGTATATGCATATGTGTCAATAAGTGGGGAACGGGGACATGTCCCCCATTTTTTAAAGAATGCAAGTATTCATGTTTGATTCCTGAGCTTACAAAGTGGCTAACTCAATAAAATCAAGTTCGAAAATGGTGGAAACAGCCATGGATTAAAATGGTGGAAACAGCCATGGTTTAAAATGGTGGAAACAGCCATGGATTAAAATGGTGGAAACAGCCATGGATTAATAAGGTGGGAAAACGCTTCAGATCACACCTCAGCTCTTCTGAAATTTTCACTTGAATTAATTTTATCAAAGTTACCAACACACACACATACACCCTGACACACACCCTGACACACACCCTCACACACACACTTTTGAGAAGTTATTGACCCTCATGGTTGTTAGAAGTGTACTTCTAGTTTCCAGAAAAGAGTTGTTTTCTGAAATAAACAATTGTATACTGTATTTTCCTAATCAGGACGGTCATAAGCGGGCCAAAATTTGGCTTTTCTGTCATATAAAATTGCACGCAGGATCTACACTGAGACACCTAATTTTAAAAAAAAATTCAGGAGTGTGCGGAAGGTTTTTGATAAAGTAGAAAACACTATTCATGCAAAATGACACCTCTGACTACCCCTTACGGAAACATAGCTTCATCGTCTTTTGGTCATTTTAAATATCCGGTCGAAAATCGATTGGGACACGAGTCCTTACGCCCCTCTTTTGTCACTAAATTCATGAATAGATACACTTTCAATTAATGTAAAAAATACAATGTGTTGCTGTTTGAACACGACCATGAGTTCACATCTTGAAGTAAAAATATTGATTATGATGCTAAAATACACCGTGGTCACGCAAATGCTTATGATATATGTATAGCAAATCCCCCCCCCCTTCCCGTACTCATTCTTTTTCCTAGCTTTTTACCCCGCTTTTTATTTTCTTTCTCTTCTCCCTTTCTTTTACTTCTTTTCTTCTTTTTGTAGGGTCCCAACGCCCCTTCGGACACGTACCTATTGTACAATTTACATTACCTGTCCATTTATTTCACTGCCTCTCCACAGCTCTCAAGCTTGCCATTACTAAATTATGATCATACATTAAAGGTTTATAGGAGTTGTGTTAGTATCTGAGTTCACTTCCCAAAATGCTTGCAAGGAGAGGGTTATTTTCAAAAGTCATTCAAGCATTTTAGCGTTAAATAAAAGCAAATAATTTTATTAGAAGACTGACATCACATTTATTGTGCCATCAATCGCCGTTTTGAAGTTAATTGAAAATTTCAAATTTTATGACTCTACACAAAAGTGTGTCTGTGAAGAAGAAAGCGAAACATATGCAACAAAGGCCTATGATTTGTTATTTTAGACTTCAGGTCCCTCGCTACGTTATTCTTCGATAAACGTGTCGCAATATACATATCATACGGATGTTCCTGTTTGACACTGACAGGAAATGATCTCTTTTTTTAAGTTTCGCTTTCTTGATAAAAGGATTCCAATGATAGTTGATAGAGATGTTATCTTCAAACCATTAAGTTTTACCTCCGCCATAATGACTTTCATTTGTGGCTGCTCGTGGGTAGTCCATCCGAGGTGGGGATTTCCCTCGAGACCGAAATTGCACTGAAGCATATGGGCGAAGCTGTAACCGATTTGACGTGTGATAGAACCAGGGAGCTTTCTAGTGGCAGCTCCCTGATCGAACGCTCATTAAGGTCCGCGAGACCGAAAGGGAATCAGGGTAAGAGTTAGGGTTAGAGTCAAAGCTAGGACCGTTTGAATTTATGGGACCTTTTTTAACTTAGGGGCATTTTCTTTTTCTGAACTTATGGGGCTCTTGAAATTTTCAAAGTTTTTTTTATTTTTTTTTATAAATTATGGAACTCAAAAGTGCACTTATGGGACACCGTAGTGAACCCTCATTCACTTTCGGTCTCGCGGCCCTTTGATCTCTCGGACCTTCATGTCAGGATTACACGAATACGCTTGTTCTTTCCATTTTGCTCTGAACTTTAGAAAGGTCTTTCATCACTTTTGCTGCAGAATTGTTGAATGGAATGAAATTTAATTAAATGTAGGAATTACTGAGACATAATGTTTCAGACCTATCTCTCTCACAACCTATTCAAATTATGGTTAGTTGCGCGGTGATAGAAAAAGCAAGTTGTCTTGGTTGTTGCAAACATGCATATTTTCTTGTTAGAAACTGTATCTCTTCCATCGACGAAAGGTGCAGTCGCCTTGAACGGTACTTGAAGTTGTCTTGTATGTCATGAAAAAGACACTTTTTAATTTTTTACGCCAGTGGAGGGGGAAGGCTGTTTATCAGCGTTAATTGTTTACTAAAACGATTTCCTTATGACTTTTCATGAGTTTCCATAGAAGAACTATTTATTGACCACCGTATTTGCTGTGATTGCGATATCCCATGGCATGCAGAAAGTCGAATGGGTTTGTCAAATGCTATAGGACCATTGGGCATACTATGAGAAGATATATGCAGTTTTTTGTGTGGGTCATGAATATTAATGAATGAATTTACGAAAGTATTTTGTATTTTGTAACTTTTGCTGTCGCCATATTTTCTAGATAAGGTTGTCCTGTTGATGCTACTAGAATTAAGTCATTTCTTTGTCTTGACATGAATCCTTGTGATTAGGGTATTTATTTAGTTTTCATTTATTTATAAGTTTATTTGTTTCTAGTTTTTCTTTTTTCCCTTTTTCTTCTTCTTTTTTTTTTTTTTTTTTTTTTTTTTTTTTTTTTTTTTTGATTAAAACCTTTATTTGGAAGTATTTAGCACCGCAGTGCTTAAAAAGACCAATAAAAGAGGCTGTTCCCTAAATATTATGGAATTCGCACTTCGGGAGAGTGAAACCTGCACATTAATTAAATAAAAGACTTGCAATGCATGGTAACGGTCTTTTGCCCAGATGTGGTCATGAATGTCGCCAAAATTTGAGAAGATTGTTCAGCTCTGCAACACAATAATAAATAAAGCAACCAAACAGGCAAGCATACGGGCAAGAAAATTTAAGGGTAAGCAAGTAGGTATTTGTGGTGGAGAAAAAACGTCGGTGAAACACAGATAAAGACACACTTAATTCTTATTCTTCGCGGTTCGTAAAATATTTTTGGCTTGGCTTGAATACAATTGGTCTAGAGACAGTTTAATCTCACTTATAATCCCAGGGCACAAGTAGACAAATTACTGACAATCCCATTGTAAGTTGCTTCAAAAGTGAATAAGATTATTGATATATCAGCCAAAATTTCACAAAATATATCAGCCGTATGCCACTGGCAGCAAAGTCAAGAGAGAATAAGCTCAAGCAAAGAAAGCAGAGGCTTCGCCAGGCTTTTCGAAGTAGGGGGTACTGGGGGAACAAGCGGTCCGCCGGAGGGGCACACCAAAATGAAGGACTGGGAGTCACTGTAGGTATCTTCGTGTCGCGCAGCGCTCCTTTGTAAACGTTAGGAACTTGAAAGGACACTTTTTTATTTCAGAAAATGTAAAAGAATTGAACTTTGTTGATGAAAGCTCGAGATCCAGGGTTTGTTGAAGGAAATTTGAATATTTGAGGTTTTATTTGAAAATTTACAATTTATTGAAAAATCTTCCTTTCCTTGAGGGATGAAGTATGTAAGCTGTCGGACCTTCTGGTCGCAGTTGGGATTAGTGTTTCACCGTATTCATCAATACACCCACGACAAAATTGCAAAATCTTTCCAAGGAGGGGGGGGGGGTTTCCACGACGGAGAAAAGCGTGTCCCCTTTCTCCCTCCGGTTCCACCCCATGCATATCTTTCTGCCATTCTTACCTGTTTTGAAAGTCATCTTCTTGTATTTCTAGACACTACACAATGTTAACAAGTCGTAACTTATCGTATACAGAAGATTGTGTTGCCAAAATATGTTTTTTTCTGGTTGTGCGGACTTTTAAAGAGGGAGACGTTTGGTATTGAGTCTTTAGTAGCTCATGTAGTTGTGTAACTGATATTTAAACAGCCTATACCCGTCATTTTTGCATATAGGCCTAGGTGTAAGTCTAAGTGAAGTTTTAGCTTAATCTGATCGTTTTGTCGGGCATGCACCAAGAAAACCTTGCAGGTTTGTCTTTTTAGATTTTGCATATACTAATTTTTTAATTAATTGATGGTCAAATGGTCCAACATCTTTAGAAAGTATGTCAGCAAGAAAAGGGTTTGTCTTGTTTCTCACGGACAGAAGTCACTTTTGATGGAGGGCACATCCCTATCACCAAAATCTATCAAAGTCAGCTGAGAGCATCGAAAACAAAACTTCCAAACCTGTAGATATTGTTGGAGCTTGCTGCCTTTACGATACTTAACATATAGACGGTACTTATTCTACGACTTCCTACAATACGCTGATAAAATTAATCAAAATTAAAATATCGAAACTCAAAATTTTGCAACCTTGTGGTAAGGAACACTCCAGCAAAGAAAACGATGTGAGCGTTTCTGAACAAGTATTGGCGTCGAGGTTACTTCTAGCTCTCCAGTTGCGTATCCTACTTTGTCAAACCAAATAATGAATTAATTTAATGTAACGAAAATCTCTCTGGAAATAAGTCGACCATTCAAAACTGCCAGGCAACGGTATCCATAGTCTTCGGCCGCAATCATCCGCTGTGCAGGTACGTTGCCATGACAAAGTCATTCATTTCTAACTCTTTTATATTATGTAGGCACACAGCACAAAAGTCCGCTCATTTACTGACACTGTGGAAACAGAGGTAAATTTTGCTTGTTCTTTTTACAACCACATAGATCAAGAGAGATGTGATATAATAAGAACTTCAACTTTTTTCAGTTTATTTTTTACACAAAAATTACTGGAAACGTCTTACTATTATCACATCTTTCTAAATTTGGTTTTTATTTATATACTGTGATCATATTTGTACATGCAGACGTAAAGAGTGACATGTTAAAAAAAACGGAACTGATCTTACAACTAAATTTGTGAGAAAAGCTGTTAGCCGGCTCCTAAAAAAAGTGAGGAAATGACTTATTTAGCCTGGTAGGGTATGCATCATACGTTTGTGAAGTTTTTTCCTTGAATATCACATTTTTGAAACGTAAACATTTTGTTTGTCATTACGGATAGAAAGATAGTTACAACTGACACACAGCCTTCAAGGAATACGAAAATGTTGCAGAAAGGTGTACAGTAATTTTCATTCAGAAAGTAAAACTTTCAACCTGTACCCTATAAAACTACGTCGTCAATTTGACCTCCAAGTTGGTTCCGAGGGAACTTACTTGAAGCGTTAAAGGTCATAAGCAGTCTCCCCAAACTTATTTTAAAACAATACCTAAATGTCACAAATTTCTCCTTATTTCTCTTCCAAGTATCTTTCATGTTATTTTAGGACATAAATATTGCATATTCAAGGTAAACCAAGAAGTTGCTTCTCGTAAATTTTACAGTTGAGTGAAAAAATACTGTCACATGATTCTCAAGAGCCATTCAGGAAATAGGATAGTCTACTACTACAATTCTTTATTGGGATGACTGCATTCTCCCTTTAAGTAAAAAAAATGTTGACTGAAATTTGGGTTAATATGACTCGATTTGAGTCAGATATTGACTCAGTACATCGGGCAAGTCCCCTTATGAATCAGGTGTTTGCAGAGTTACTCGGCATGCTCAATAGGTAGATAGTGAAAACAAAACCAAAAGAAAAAATCATGATGATGAGACGTACTTTCACAGGTGGTACAGTTAGGCTTGATCAAGTGGCCATTTTCATGCAACGTTGTGTACGAAACCTGACGATGTTATATACCTTCTCAACGTTGTATACGAACCCCAATCAGTTGACGATGTCCGGATGAGCTATGCTGACATCTGAAACTAGCCACATAGCTGTCCGTGCAGCTTTCCCCTTGTCCTGATGTTTGCCCGACGGAAGTGTATTACTCCTGCACCTATCTTGCCTGAACTCGTTATATATAGAATGTGCACATTTTAGGTCCGACAAGTGTTGCAAAGATACGCAAAATGTGAGCGTACTCTTACGTCTGCCTTTGAGAGTAAACAGATGCTTGTGTTTGCCTTGTTCACTCAGTTAAAGAACTCACAAGGACACGGTATGCGTAGTATTACGTTGAGGCAGTTAACGTAGAAGTTGAGGATGCAAATGAAACAATAGAAGGCAATATTTTTTTTCTTGCAACCTATTAAGTACAAACCAATGACACCGAAGGCGAAAACCAAAACAAGACTACTTCTCCCAAAGGAGTTGCATCCCCACGAGGGACACAAGATGTAACTAACCTCTCAGCCCAGTGCAAACTGTAGCATTTTGTAGATGGCATGAAGTCAATGTAAGGTTCTATATGACAGCGTATTCTGCTAGGGTCCTTTTTGATAAGTGGTCAGGTCGGCTGGCTAGCTGGGAGAGTGACACAGTTTAGCCTCTGTAGCTTAATGAGTGTAAGGAGGTGTCAGGAAGGGGACCTAGCATTGTATAGATTCTTTGAAGCATTGTTCTTTCCCAATTGTAATCTTGCATTTGTCCCAAAAATGTTTATCACAATGTCAAGCTCAATTAGGAACTGAAGAGTTTTGTCAAAAAAGTGTTTCTCCTTACGTTGAAGTCGTCAACCTGTCGTCAGTTGTCGTATGGAAATGTAAAAGTTAAAATAGTCGTCCTTATTCGCTGCAATTAGTTTCATGTCACTTAACTTCAGCGAGCATTTCCCTCAAAATTTACATTTCAAGTGTCGGGTTAGTGTAACAAATGAAAGTCGCTTAAAAGGGCTATCCCTGGCATCTCCAAAACATATTTAGGAATAGCCTTATTGTTCTTAATACAATTCGTGACTGCATTTTGTTTGACATTCATTTAAACAACTCCACACTAGTTGGTTAATAATGACTTACACAGTCAGTTGTGTTCCCAATTAGCTCACACACAGGTGTATGTCAATATGGCCTTGAACAGCTGAAACTAAGTGCAGGCTCCTGTGGCTCCGTCTTGGAGGTGTACTAGACAGGTGTTTTGTTTAAATTGGAGGGGGTTGGAAGTAAACTTAGTAGGGAAAATTCGTTACTGCCTGAGGTGAGATTGTAGAACCTTAAGAGAACTTCTTGATTACAGCTTCGCTCTTGTCAGTACATAATAAATCTCACATTAAGGTTTTATAGCTGTTGTACTAAAATTGCTCAATACAGGAAGGACAAACCATCAAGAAGGTTTAGTCTGCGGAGGCTTAGCAATCGGAAAAATATTGACCTTCCAATCAAATGTTGATAATTGAAGGGGGTTAATCATTTTGAAGTATATTTTGTCTAAAAGATGTGGCTGTTCTAACACATCCTTGGCCTTACTCAAGCTAAACATGTGCCCGACGGAGTAACACATTATGTCTACATGGAATATTTATTTTTAATGACGGCAAAAAATGATTATTACTTACAACTATAACTTTAATTTATGTTTGTCATCTGCCCTGCCAATTGTTTTTGTAAAAGCGTTTCCGTTTTTATTTTATTACCCGTTTGTCTTAAGCTAGTATCTCACGAAGACAAGTTCGCACGTTTATTTTTGCGACTATTGCGTTTTTGAACGCAAAATAGTCGCAAAAGTAAACGTGCGAATTTGTCGTCGTTATTAAAGTTACAATCTCACGAAGACAAATTCGCACATTTATTTTTACGACTTTTGCATTTTGAAAAACGCAATAATCGCAAAAGTAAACGTGCGAATTAAGTGAGTATGTCTCACGTGAAGATAGGAACGCTAAAGCTACGCCAAACAGTCGCAAAATATTAGTACTAACTTCGACCTAAGTTATCACTAATGTCGTGAAAAACAAGAATCCATCCGGCCCAGGAAGAGTTCTCAAAAACGTGGATTAGTGCGAAGTTAGTGCTACATAAATGAGAAATGAGACTGTGTTGCTAACACTTCGCTAACATTTGGCGTTCGGCTTCCGCAAAATAATCGCAGAAAATTTTGAACATGTTCAAAATTGCTTGCGATGCCTTTGCGAAACCTGCGAATTCAGACGACAATTTTGCTACTGTTTTACTAATATTTGACGAATTTGCGAATTTTAGTCGCATACCGTACGCAAGTGGAATTTGTCCTCGTGAGATACCAGCTTTATACCCTTCCTTCAAACTATAGCAACCCAAAAATAAACTTTCAGGCTCTGCCTATTATCATGGGCGGCGATTTGTTCTCAATATTGGGGATCATGACCTCATTTTCAAATAATTTACTGTGTGAAAAATCAAAGTCAATGGGTGATTTCTCAAATATTGGGGGACATGTCCCCCTGTCCAATTGGTATCGCCGCCCATGCCTCTTATACACTATACAAATGTTTCTTTAAACTACATCAGGCAACATTAAAACCACAAAAGTATCAATATTTTGTAATGCAATGTTTTTAAGGTTCTGCTTTTCTTCCAAAGATTTTTTTCATCTTTCTAAAGCAGCAAATACCATACAATTCTTATAATAATAACAACCTTATAGCTTTAGCATTGATGTGCGTTAATGCGTACCCGAACTCAAAGGAATTCTATCCGGGTATATGCTGAATCACAGACAACCATAAACTTTTGTATAAATAAATATTTCAGAAAGCATGGTATAAGTATGGTTGCCACATTTTCTTCTATTGAAGCGGCAAGTGCTACCCTCCCCCAGCCCTAACGAAAAAGTGCGACCCGCCGGGGCTTTACTATAGCGTTGGACTAAGCATAGCAGCCTTGTAGAGATCCTTTATCCACAACCTGTCAGCCCTATTTCCTTTCTAGTAACATTTCTTATTCATTTATTGCTTTGCCTATTTAAAGGCACATGGTGTTACTTGGATTTCAGTAAGATGATCTGAAAACCCTCTGCTGTAAACTACGTGTTCATGTATATCCTGCTCGTTGAGATGCCGCCATTCTTATATTCATCTTATTGACTTGTTTAAAGGTTAATATTCTGCCGTAGTTTTACGTCATTTTATCATCGTTTATGTCTCTCTTAATTTAACCTACTTTTATATTTTTGTGATATAATTGCTATTTAAAGCGATTGTACAAGTGTGCACAGGGAAAACAGCATTATTTGTTTCTGAGAAGAAGCCTGTATGCTTTCTTAGAGTGGAGATAAAAATAGAAACAAAACACAAAGAAAAGAATAAACAAAGAAGAGATCTCAGCTATGAAGTGACAATGAATAGTCAGATTACTTTTTACGAAGACTTGTTAAAAGTCCTCGTCATTTACTACTCAAGATGAACATGCAGTTTCTGTCAATAGGCTGTAAGGAGGGGTAGCATAGACTGTAAGAGGAGGTACTCCCAGAGTCATGGTTTACCCCCTAAAATGCCCAAAGACAGAACATTTGATTGTTTAATTTTTACCAGTCAAGCCCTATGTCAGGTATTTAACTTAATGGCACTTTGAATGGCAAACAGAGTTCATTTTTACCAACATTGTTATATTTCTAAAGATCCTAACGTTACCACGTTATTTCCACTTCCATCTGGATGGAGGACGTGAAATTTTAGCCTTTCGAGATATTTAGGCTTATCCAGCGAATGACTTGAGTAATCAGTGACGTCAATGTGGCGCGTCGATCCGACCCTGTCAAATTTCATCACCGTTTATAATGCAGTGCCATATATGAGAAAAATTCTCACACAGTGTGTACAAGTACAATTAAACTGGCTATAAGAAAAGATATATATATATATATATATATATGAGTCAGTCAACGCTGTATGATTCCTCAAACATAGGCACTTGCCTTATACTGAAAGAGGATGTTAGAAATGAATGGAAAACTTAGCCTCAAGCAGGAC
>WURT03268522.1:0-10800 GCA_009936505.3 Holothuria glaberrima
GTTTGGATTGCAGGGCATCTTATGGGGCTTTTGCCCTCCTTTGCCCTTAAATTTGTTATGTTATGTTATGTTATGTAATTCTTATATACGATTATGTTTGAACCTTGCGCCCTTGAACTGCCCCTTTAAGTTTGGGTCGTCGAGTTCCAGAGTGATCTATTCTAGCCGCTGTGCACCAATGTGTTTCAAGTGTGCACAGGTTCAACCCCGCTCGATGTACGTGGGTTTTCCTCCGGGGTCTCCTGCTTTTCTCCTTGGCAAGGGCTTGCCATTAAAGTCGGTTGCCCAGCCGAAGAAATCAGTTAGGCGCCGGACTGAGGCGCCCTCGGGCGGAAAAAGATAACTAGCCGATTCTTTTTGTTTTTCCCCCTTTCTTTTATGCTTGCACCTACGTGACCAACAGTTCCAAGATACAGGCTTGAAGTTATGATGCATTGCCTTAAGCCAGCCACTGGCAGTCTGAAATAAGCGTTTCAAACCGGGGACATAGTTAAAACGTCCTGCATAAATGTTTCAACTTACTGCCAAAGAAGAAATCCTGAGACTTTCTGTATTTTACGAATTCACCTTAGCAATTATCCTCAAAACTTATGGCGGGGAGTTGCCATAGTAACCCCCTGCTCTGGGATGTTGCTTACTGTAAGTATTAGATCTAGACTACCTTAACGTTGCTTTAATCTGTGGTCAGGTGATTTATATTCCGACAGAACGCACGTTGTGTATTGATCAGCTGACCTGGTCCCTTCTAGAGGCCCTCAATACGTGTCATATATGGTGATGGAAGACAGCCTTCCTTCTCATGTCACTGCATTCAAACTGTTAAAACAAGGTCGGAAGGAAAGGAAGACGAGTTGGGCATAGTTTTGTGTAATTTCCATGGAAACGCAGATACATGTAACAACACGGACACGCATGCGTGAACAGGCAGATGTAAACTTCCAGTCACGTATAGGGACAAAATCTTCAGCGTATATCAGCGTATATAGGCTGATAGGATAAGTTCGAAAATGTGTGCTGGTACTTAGTACATACAAAGATACATTGCAAAATGTACAGATAAATAAATACATTTTTATGATGGAGGGGCCGCTTGTGCCCGAGAAAAGCCTGAATTACCGAGAAAATTTCGGTAATTTTCCCCAAAATTTGCCTAAAAATAGGTTGAGCCCGAGCTTTGGAGGGGGGCTGCAACCCCAGCCCCGGCTCGTAAGCTGTATTTGATGTCATTCCGTCGAAGTATCTAGTGCATGTGTCATCGACGTGCACAGCTGCAGCTGCTGCTGCTGCTGCTAGTTGAGCGCAGAAATTCGAGGATAGAAACATTCGTTTGACTCCCTCGAATGCCCCGAAATGCTAGATTGATACATTTGTCACGATAGTGAGACTGTCAGGACTAACATGTAGATAATATTCATTCAATCAACAGCAATTTGATCATTCGTGGTGATCGGATGTAGCTTTAGAAACAGAGTTAATGCTAATTCAAAGTTTGGCTAAGAGAAGCGTGATTTTTAGCGCAAAGTATACACCTTGAGGCCTAACTTCGCACGCAGAACATTTTCTGACGATTACGGCCACGTACGTCAACCAAGGAGGGAAGGGGATCGATTGGGACAAATGTAATCCAGTAAAGAGTTGTCCAAATTTTCTATGAAGTGATGGTTTAATGGTGTATGACTTCGACGTGACTTACGTCCTTTATAGAGTAAATGGAAAATTCTGTCTTTGATTTCGGACCATTTATAGTGTACGTGATGTTAAGTAACGGTAGATGCGAGACACTGACGGCAAAAAACTATACAAGGTATAGGAGAGAAGAAGAACGGTGACGATTATAGGACTAGCATGCTTTTACTGCTTTGTATAACACAATTTGGTAAAGTAGAGTCGATGTCAGATATACTGTAACGTTTACGGAGTCGATAGACGAGGAGTAAAATGGGGACAAAAATATCATCAGGGAATACCAGTGGATTCTATCAGTTTATTTCATTATTTTGTTAATTCTACAAACAATATTAACGAAGATTATATGCTTTCTCTGACCCTCTGGTGTACTTACGACTGTGTCTTCTTGACTAACTCCGTTCTTGGTGAATCTGCGGGGAATCTAATCCTCATGTAAAGTTCAAGTACATGCTTTCTTAACTAAAATTCTTAAATTCATGTAACTCGCTAAGAAGACCAACACACACACACACACCTCATGAGGTTCCTAATCCTATAGACTACCTCATGAGGAAGACTGAAACCTCACGTGGGACATGCCTGACTGCGGGAGTGTGTGTAATATGTTTTCAAATTTCAAGTAAAATAAACTTGTGCAGCGCAAATTTCGTTTCAGGGGCTCCTTGAGCAGTTGAGGAAACATAGGCTTAGGAAGCTGTTCGAGACTGGGGGCTGAACCGCGTTTCGGATCACTGTCCCGGGGGAGGTTTTTAAGGGGAGGGGTCCCCCTCCTCTTTGGAAAATTTTTGGATATTTGAGGGTCCTTAGGTGCAATTTGGTGCATTACTTTGGACAAATTTTAAGGTAAATTACTGCAAATTTTTGACATTTCTTACAGAAGAGATAAATAAGGGGCATAGTTCTGCCTAACCACATTTTTGACTGGGGGGGGGGACTGGTGATTGAATTTCGAGGACTAGTGATTCCTGTACAGTGTTAGTATGTTAGGCCTATACACAAAAATACAGGTACAATTTCTCTCGTTTTCTTTTTTTCCCCGTCAATGCCATTCAGGGACTCTTTTTTGATAACCGGGTGAATTCGACTCCGCCTCAGCTACCCAGTGCCTTTCAGCCGCCTGACAAGAGTTCAAAAGTAGGGTAAATGTTGCATTAACCAAGCGTATGGGCAATTCCCGAAACAACCTTTTGACGGTGTGTTATTATTTACTCTATATATAGTCTATTTTAAACTTTTCCACCAACTGCAGTCACGCAGAACTGATTTTGGTTCAGAAGTTCAAAAACAAAGATAGGTTATTGTTTGCTTAAGTAATGTTTCGATCAAGAATTTTCTATATACTTAAAAGGTAAAACCCCGTAAATTGTCAAAAAATTACCCCTCACATGGTCATATGAGGTTAGTATGAATCTTGCAAAATCTGTAGTGGAAATTCTTCACCAAGCAGGCCGGGGATTTGTCATATGGTTTTGCATTTGTGTATAGGACTACAATTTTATACTGTCACGGCATTTCACGCACATCAGCAAGTTAATGTGATATGTTGAATATTATTACTCCCTATGAACGTGATTAAAACAAGCAAGGATTGCGTAATTCCAACTTGTACCTCCGATGCCGACCACCCTTCCCCTTCCCCCATGTCCAGCTGGAATATGTTGTGGCCAATCGCAAGTGTTCCGATTTCTTGCGCAAGCTCTAGGCTAATCGCCTCTTCGGTGCGAGAGACAGGAAGTTGCGTCATCACTGATGGACGTTTGCAGGTCGAGTCTTTTTCTGTTTTTTACCTCTGTCAGTGTCATATCCGTGCTTTGATCTCGGGTCATCTTGTTCCTCTGCTGTGCTCTCACCTAGTTTTTGTACGCCTGCTCGGGGTCTGATTCTCCCCGGAGCTCTGGAGATATCGTCCGAGAAACGGGAGCGTTCTTACTCCGCCTAATAGCAAATTATTTCCTACTCGGAGGCAGGGAGGTGGCATAAGAGGCTAATTGAACACCATCTCCCTGCTCGGAGTAAGATCCGGATCTTTTGTTCGTACTCAAGTGGCACCACACTCCAGATTTCATTGTGCGGCTCATTTCGATGGCAAAAATGATAAAGTACAGTGGGATCCACAAAATGAAAATATACATCGACCAGGGAAATGGTATTACAATAAAAAAAAATCTGAAAATTATTTTAACTATTCAATCGAACGTTTAGTTTCATGTGTAGGTCTAAACCTACGCAAACTGGGGTATAGCTTACATGATTTTAAGTCCTATATATTCATTTCATTGCCCCTGCAAATTTGTGACTGTCTCAGGAGGCAATCAAAGGAGTCGAACGACGAATGCCCTTGGAACAGTTTGACTTTAACAACGGAAACGAAATTAACGAAATACTCTATTCATCATAAAAATAAAAACAATGGGCAACATCAGAAAAATTCTACTTTCGACAATATAATCGCGGCACACTTCTGTATACATTCTCCCAGGATAACGATGTCGGCGAGAGTATGTGTAGAACACCTATAGGGAAGTTCGGAAGTGTGTCTCATATTTCGAAGTATCCACTGAAGTTGAATACTGTACAGAGAAAATATGTATAATCATCTGACCTCCTCTGTCTGGGTCGGCGTGCCAAGGAGAAGCCCGCGGGTTAGACAAACGACCATTATGAATAGAAAGGTACCGGTACCACTGAGGCCTTTTTGACTGGCTTCACTATTTACAGTACATGCATATTTAAGTCTCGTGTGCACTGTTGATTGAGGGTAATGGTTGATTGTGTCCGGCATGAGGTCCCTGTTGTATATCATCGGACTGTTGTAACACACAGGACCATTATTGTCAACAGAGGAACAAAAATGCGACCTAATCCGAACTGCATGTCTGTGCATGCCAGTAAAATAGTGAAGAAATGTTGAAATGTAACGAGCACAGACTGAAGAATTCCAAGGGTCAAGAAGGAGCCAGTCATTTAAGATCCAAGCAAAATAGTAACGACGGGATGGTGTATCAGGCCATGACGCTATCCGTTAGAGCTCTGTGGCTAGGGCCTTTTCTCAGCGTTTGAAGGAGAAAAGATTACCGGGCCAATTGTTTTCCCGTGCAAGACAATGCAATTCTCACAACTAAGTTTACTTCTAGCCACCCCTCCATTAAAAATGTCTTCACCTCCAAGGCACATTTTAAATTGCTCAGTCATACTTCTGCTGAGTACATTACAGTGTGTGGTTTTAATGTCTGTAATCTGGCCACATATGCAATGGGCTGCAGTACATCACATTTCACTGATCTGCACAAGTCATCATAGTACACGAAACTCAAATATTTAATGCTATTGGTTGAATTAATGTCAATCAAAGTGCAACCACCAATCATAGATCCCCGGAGGTTTCTAAATATATCTGGGATGATACAGCTCTAGGTAGACAGACCGTGTGCAGGAAGTCTGTTGGACTTGGCAAGTAGTTAGAGGACTAGGCTGAACGCTCTCTATCGGGGGACGCCCTCCACAACTGTGCTAGTAAAACTTACCAGGGACTTACTGCAGGTAACTGGGAATACATTTGTCATAAGCAGGTAAGGAAGGGTGAAGCCGATTGCAGTCACCAAGCATAAATATAGATCCCAAAAGATTCTTACTTAATATATTTGGGGTGATGCAACAGTTAGGCCTACTTTAAATTTCGGCATAGAACGCCGTTCCACCCACCCGCTGGCTCTCAAAATGCATATTAACCCTGTGTACATATATGAATGTTATAGTGTACGCATATACGCACCCTACATTGCGATAAGCGGGCTGAATTGGCACCGCATGTATCAAGGAAGATGATGTTTTACAAAGGCCTAACACCTTCGTGATAAAACAAATGTTAGTGATAATTTTTCATATAGTAAAGAAAACGAATTGTCTATATAGTCAAACAGTCGCCCCCTCTCCCAACTACTCTTGTCCACCAAAGGTAAGCACTGCACTGGATGTCTTATGTGCGTCTGAACACGCACTTACGTATGATTCAGTACAAACGACACGACCATAGGCAGTAATGGCCAGTTAGTGTCAACCACAAAAACATACGGGAGTCCCATTTGCGAAACGAGGATTGGGGCGTGTAGGGCACGGATTTTCTGTCCACGTATCTAAAGTTTGTTGGCATATCCTAAACTTGTGAGGAAACAACAGAAGCGACGTTATAGGTGCTTTGCAAATTTTTTCCAAGAGAGTTTGGGGGAGGGGTTGGAATGACTAACGGATGATGAAGCACTCTCTCTCTTGGTCGGCCTATAAAACCCTCAAATGTAAATGTATTACCATAGGGTAAATTTTCTTTCTGTATACATATCTGCCGATGCCTTTGTCCAAACATGGAGCTATAATAGCTCCATGGTCCAAATGAGTGCAAGAAATTCAGGTTAATACATTGGTACATGTGCGCAACGGCACGTATATAGGTTTACAAGAGGTCGCTGTGGACACGGGGATGGAGAGTATGCGCCCACGCAACATCACAATAACACACTGTATGACATGTACAGTACGCATTTCGTTTATTGTTATATGCTTCGCTGATTTGCCAACAAAACGTTGTTATTTTAAATGACCGTTTCACCTTTGCTGATCCTAGTGGGAAAACCCCCTTTAAGGCCTATATATCAGAACGGTGTCCACACTTATTTCCTACATGAAGAAGATAACACTGTTCCTTGATCGTTAAACTACAGGCTCAGGCTAGGATTAATCTCTGCTGTGTAAATATGAGCTTAAAAAATCTAATAGTTCCAGAAAATTTGCAATCAATTGCTTTGTGTGGTTCTGAAGATGTTATAAGTTAAAATTTATCACATTTTCAACACAAACAATATGCTTTTCCAAAGTGGCTATACACCAGTACACGAGGCAGATGGAAACTTTAAAAATTCACAATTCCTATGGGTAAATACATAACCCTGTCTATCTGAAAGTAAAAACAATACACTGAAAAACAAATAAAACGATCCATTGGTTTTCACTGTGAGGATGTCAACTCCTCTTTGCTCCAAGAACACTTAAAGGGAAATACTGCGTTTGTTTTGTCAGGAAATTTTCATATTTTTAAATCAATATTAACGAATACAGATTGATAGACAATTCAAATAAGGCAGTATGGTAGCTTGCTTTTCAAGAAATAAGGCTCTCACAGGAAGAAAAGCGGTTATTTGTTGCACAAAAAGTAATTTGTTCACCCAAACTTTCAAAAATTCAAATGATGCAATATCCGTTAATCTTGTAATGCATAACATTTTGAGGTGATAAAGACATCGCTAGAGTTTATTCGTGGAACTGAATGGTTTAATAATAATTGAAGCTGTTTCTTTGTACGCCATGGTGGTGCATTTTAAACGCAGTATTTTCCTTTAAGATAACAAATGTAGTATCTTTTTCGGCTAATATGACGAGAACGGCGCATAGAAACTGAATCAAACTTTCGCCAGAATTCTTGGGTCCCTCGGGGGATGCGGGGGGGGGGCATGAAGTTACGTCTATGCAAATGACACTTCTTTCCGTAGCAGACATAAGGCCTATTATTTACCACGAGATTTGTATATAAGAGGGGTTTTCCCACTATGATGAGGTGCAGGCCCAACTAAGTTGAAAAGGTCATTAAAAATAACGACTCTTTGTTTGAGAAATCAGCGGAGCATTTAATTACATGAAATTGTGAACTAAATATGACCTGCTTTAGACGAACAAAAGTTTTCAATTGTTCATTTAATTGGTAATTTAGGTAAACTCTAGTAACTACAATATTTTAACTTAAGGCTCGTTTTTTTTAACTTAAGGCTCGTTTTTCGTCAAATGTTTGTCTCGCGTCATGCGACTTTTTGGTGAACCGACGTCGTCGTTCGTGCGTAGCTATACTAGTTTTGTGCATATTTATACGCTTTTGCGAATATACATGTGTGGGAACGGGCCGGACGGACCATTTATAGTATTAAACATAAGCTTATATTACAAGAACACATGTAGCCTATGTAGACCTACCGTATGTTAAACAAGTAAAATATATACGTATACCCTTCACTGCACGTACAAGACTAATTATATGCGTGTATGTAGGGCTATAATTAACATTTTGTCAAAGGTGCGATAGAAGCATATCAGAAGAAAACCTTAATCAGTTAATCTACGATCATCAGAATATAACAGTCGCCTGTTTCTCATGAGTTTCAGCAAAATATTACGTCCGTCGACTAGATTACTTTTTTCGGAGGAATGGGTGGGGGGCCGGGAGCTAATCCGTCCCTCAGCCTAGCCATTATGGCATACGGTTGCCCCATCTCCCGTTAACGCCACCCTTGGCTGTAACTTGATGTGATGCTGCGGACAAACTAGAATTTTATCATTTGCCTTTAGGCCTTTTATAACGACAAGTGGCTATACAGCAATTTCTTGAACATTTATAATAACTGAATAATATAAATGATTCTCTATAGAACTGTTAAAGGGGACCAAAAGAGCAAAATGGTCGCATGGACAAAAGACGGTCGCCAATGCGACCAAAACAGTCGCAATGTACAGCGTTCCTGACATGGTCTATGCATAGTCCTTGTGACGCATGTCAATTTACATGAGGCCAGCATATATAAAACCATGAACAAAATAAATACGTATGTCCGCTACTGAGTTTCTTTGAAGAATTTGATTACGCACGCTGCTATATTAATGATTGACTTGAAAACTCAAAATGGCAAAATACAACCCCTTGAAAAATTTAAGGGGTAATTGAAAACTTCAGCTGAGGCTAAATACCAAAAAGTTGTAATAAATGACTGCGAAGCAAATAGGTATAATATGGAACCAGGTGTTTCACGGGGACGAGACAACACTTTACGACACACAGTTTAGAGTAGACGCACCTGTCGCTCAAAATCGCAAACCTGCCGACAATTTGTACATACAGAAATGAATTATGGATTTATTTCCATTGTGAGTGGAGGGTGTATGGGGGTCTGTGTTGACTTTCAACTTCGTTAAAAGCACAGGATTGTTAAAATTGTAGGCTGTGCGAAGGGTGTGGTCGTGGGAAATAACTAACACCGTAGGTACCGTGTCGTGCTCCCGTCGAATGTCATTCAACTCTTTTGTGTCTCTTTGCCCAAATGCCAACATAATTTAGCAATGAAACAACATCTGAATGACATATTGGTTGGACCAAAAATTGGGAACAATGTTGAGACAGATTTGAATTTGCAAAAAACGGCATCAGGACCAGTTGCGATTCAGATAGCCCATGGAGGCCCCGAAGATGCGCTCCATTGACCCTGCGTGTATACCCAGCGTAGTCAATGTTGTTTTGGTCTAACCGCTTCACGTGACTTTATAGATACAACATCATTTGACGCTTTTGGACCACAGTATTTAAAATGGTCAAGACCAGCCATTAGAGCCAATAGCAACGCTCATTTCAATTTAACCTCATGGGCAACGGTCCCCCCTCACAGGAGCAAAATTTTGTTATGTCAGATCAGGGGATCACAGTGAAAGAACGACGTAGAAAGAATGAGTTTTCGGTTGTGCCGTGTGCGAAGGAGAAATTTCAAAGAATACAAATTTTGCATAACGTGAAAATTACCTTTCAGCCAAAGCCTTAGAATAAAACGGAATAGGACCGTGTTCTATACAAGCTGATTTTCAAATGTGAGAGTCGAAATTTAACCGATCAACTTTTGCACTATCCTATAGAATTGAAGTCCGTGCTATCTGGCTATCACAAGGTCATAACTTGCTGACAAATTTGAAAGCAGGACGGTTATGTACCCTGCTGCCCTGTTTTTCACTGTTAAATTTATATTTAATTGAACAATTCTTATCGCTCCAAGTTTTATGCCAAAACCAATGGAAAAATTTCAAAATGCTGATTAAGTAAGGGAAAATAGCTTTAAGGGTATAAGTAGGTAAAAATTAATGTTCGCACTGTTGTGGTCCAATTAGTCCAATAAATAGTCTATTGCGTCATTACAGACTTGTTTCAAATCATGACGTATTTTATATTTTCGCAAGCGCAAACCCATGATGGTAACAAATGGTTCAAACCAGAAAAGACTATATACTTAGTAATATTTCTTTTGCATGCGACCTTTTTTGTTTTTCTTGTGGTAGACCTAATACGTATATGGCTGAATGTAGGCCTATTTAATTAGGAATTTTCACTCATCGAGAGCATATTTTATGACGATCTACTCTGTGCGAGTTAATTTGTAATACACAAGAACTGTGAATGGCTGTGCCACAATTTCCTTCAACGCAATGTAGGACTTCACGATTAAGAACTTGGACACGTTGTATAATCAGATAATTAATGATACTATAGAATCAGTAATTATCTGATTATATACAACGTGCCCAGTTTACACAAAAAGTGTAGTATATGAATGGGAGGTTAAGCTTGCATGAAATAAATGTAAAATATTGTCAGCATCTTAGATCGTGCGCATGCGTAACCATATCAATGCCTGTACAGCAGATGGCAGAAAAATACAAGCAGAATGTAAGAAGCATTCTTACCTTCAGCAGAGGGCGACGGAATTCGCTTCCCGGAAACAGTCCTTTTGTTTTCCTGAGTGGGCGGGGGGCACCCTAGCCCCACTCAGTCGCGTCTGCCTATGTTCTGGCATCTTCATATACATGCTATATGCCCTATAGGGCGGGAAGCGGGTGGGATCCGGGCCAGATCTCTCTTGCTCCCTACTGATGTTACTGATTATCACGCAATTTTTTATTGTTCTAAAAAGAAACGAAATGACGGGAACCAAACTTTGACGTGAAATGGTACCATACATATTTTAATACTGCGTCCCATAAGTAGAAAAACTTATAACACATTGAAAGACAAAGCTTTGTCCTCGTCCAATTTCCTTCACCTTCTCTGCCCCTAACCCAACTCCACCCCTTCAATATGTGTACCCACATGCACCGATTCGATATGTGTACCCCCATGCACCCCTTCAATATTTATACCAAACTCCTTCAATATGTGTACCCCATGCACCCCTTCAATATTTATACCAAACCCCTTCAATATGTGTACCCTATGCACCCCTTCAATATTTATACCAAACCCCTTCAATATGTGTACCC
>WURT03268522.1:10900-25613 GCA_009936505.3 Holothuria glaberrima
ATACCAAACCCCTTCAATATGTGTACCCCATGCACCCCTTCAATATTTATACCAAACCCCTTCAATATGTGTACCCCATGCACCCCTTCAATATTTATACCAAACCCCTTCAATATGTGTACCCACATGCACCCCTTCGATATGTGTACCCCCATGCACCCCTTCAATATTTATACCAAACTCCTTCAATATGTGTACCCCATGCACCCTTCAATATTTATACCAAACCCCTTCAATATGTGTACCCCATGCACCCCTTCAATATGTGTACCCTATGCACCCGTTCAATATTTATACCAAACCCCTTCAATATGTGTACCCTATGCACCCCTTCAATATGTGTACCCTATGCACCCCTTCAATATTTATACCAAACCCCTTCAATATGTGTACCCCATGCACCCCTTCAATATTTATACCAAACCCCTTCAATATGTGTACCCCCATGCACCCCTTCAATATTTATACCAAACCCCTTCAATATTTGTTTGCTGCTGTTACGTTCAATATGACAGTTTGCTTTACCAGTACGGACATAGAGTGTTAACGTTAGCTCTCAGAGAAAAGACTAACCTGTGTACTATTCATATATTTATGTATTAGGGACTAGGGGAGCGGTAGCAATGTCCCTGCCAAACCAGGGAGTACCGGCCAATTGTATATCTCTCTCACTCACTCACTCACTCACTCACTCACTCACTCACTCACTCACTCACTCACTCACTCGCTCGCTCGCTCACGCACGCACGCACGCATTCACTCACTCACTCACACACACCACTCACACACACTCACTCACTCCTCTCACTCACACTGACAAGCTAACTCCCTCACTTACTCACACACTACGCCCACTCATCACTCACTCACTCTCTCCACTCACTCACGCACGCACGCATTCACTCACTCGCTCACACACACCACTCACTCTCACACACAAGCTCACACACTCCCTCACCTACACACTCACTCACTCCGCCCACTCACTCACTTACTCACTTACTCTCCCCACTCACTCACCATTAGACAGACACACACAAGATATTGATTGACATGGATACGTCCCAAACGCACTAGTCTGTTGGGTACGGATAATTCAAGCGCTGTACTTTCATTTAGTTGGCGGTAAAACCATCCTAAATAATAAAGAGTTGGGCTTGATCTTACCTTTGACCTATCCTGCAATACTCCTTCCTGTTGAATCAAGCGTAACGATCTAGATGAGGTAAATGGAGAAGACTACCTAGGATGAGTAAATAGGTAAAACCTACTTTGACGGGGAGAAACCACAAAAGGATAGGTCTAAAATTCCCTTGTCTGCTTATGGGACGTCCGAAAAACTACAAAGGGTGGGTAACTACTCAAGAGCAGTTCAGAGATCCTAGGATGGACCCTGCAAAACTACCTAGAAAGGGTAAAACTACAAGGAAGGGCGAACTAAATAGGATGCATGGGTGTTAACTACCTGTAGGACGGATATAACATGGAGAGAGTTGTACCTAAACTACGTCCGAATGCCACGTACTTGAGGTGGATAATGATTTACCTTAGCAGTTTGAAGCGACCAAAATGACAGAGCCATCCGCCACCATGTATGTCTCTTTCTGACAAACTGCCTGCAAACAGGCACCCTAGTGGGTGATTAATCAATCTACGGAGTACATTTTTCTTTTAATTTCTATTAGAAACATAACTGTATAACAGAAACGGTACTTGTTTGAACACCTGCATATCAAAAGACAATACCACACATCGGAGTTGGCAAAGCCAAGCTACTTGCAAATAGGACAAGAATATGAAACAGAGGTCAAAGGTCAACATGTCAATAAAGTTGTGTAATCTTCAACCCCGTTCGTTTCGTTTTGCAAATGCAAATTACTGAGGATGATAGAAGGGGTGACGTGGTTCAGTAATTAATATATGAACAGGTGACTTGTTGAGAAGCGACCGACTCTGTATGATAAAACCAAACAGCAGACCATGTACATAGCTTCGCGAACAAACCCTACCAGCCTAGGCTACGGTAAAATAATAAACACCTGCTTGGCTAGCCTTCGTAGCAGGCTGTACTGCATAGTTCTTATCATGCTTATTAAGTCCTTTCTTTGAGAAACATTTAAGTGGGAATGAGGAGCAAGAATTCGTTCCGCGAGGTACTGCGTGACTGACTCAATAGATAATGAAGTGCGATGGTGGTAAGCAACGACGTATAGGCCTAGATACATAGGCTAACCTCTTGCCTCACCTTCCTGAAATTTGTTAAGTACACTATATGGACAATTTAGTTGCTTTATATTTGGGCCTTTTCAAGGACAGAGAAACAAATTTAACAATAGCGTTTTGCTTTCTCTATACAATCCAACTTAGTTCACAGGTTTTAATTTTCTGGATTTGTGACGTGAATCAGTGACATCACCGGGATCTCAGAAAGTGAGGGGAAGAGGAAATTGTAAGGGAGTGGCGGACAGTAGGCTTATATCAACTTAATTATATTTTGATTGTGGGATATAACGAGGGGGTAAGGGAAACCTGGGGGAAACGTCCTTTACTAACTCTTCGTAACGAGGTTTCTGAATGTCATAATAACGAGTACTTTGGTAACAGCAATAAGAAGCTCAGGTTGACAAGTAGAACCCTGCGTTTATCGATTTGTGGTAACAAACAGAATCAGACATATAGGCCTGCTCTTAAAGATAATACCTTGAGTATTGACGCCGATAGAAGATACGTATATCAGAATTGAGCCAACTGGTGCTATTTACTATGTTTTGATAAGATTTTATTACTACTGGCACACATACAAACACACCACATAGGAATACTAGCTACGCAGGCAGTTGTAACTGCCGGAGAGAGGTGGTATCAATATCACAGGTTTAAGAAGCAATCACTCAACCGTCAACAAAGTTTCATGTTTACATTGAAACAAATGAACTACGTCACATGTATGCAAATTACGGGCTACATTGTACGTTTTTTTAATTTGTTGAAAGTGTAGAGTTCAATAACCAATCTTCCTGTTTTGTGAAAACCTTCGTCGTATGTGCAAATCTGGAAGTACTCCAATCCTACCGGTACCCGGCTTGCTATGAATCGCGTTCCGCCACTTTTCTTGCAAACATATCAACAGTTCTTATCATTCCAAGTAAGAACAATCTTCAGTTCAGTCTTCATCTTGAACAGTATACTATGTCACGCATATTCTAGTCAACCAGTAATATTTTGATCTATTCACTTACACGACATGTTTGTTCATATTTCTTACTGGTAGGCCTAGTTTGCTTGACTATTTATTCTAGAAGTGGTATTTTTAATTACCGTAGCCCGGGAGTCGTGTGCCCACGTTCGACATTGATAGTACGTGCTCAAGGAGCGTTAAGTTTGGCTCAATACGAAATAAAGTAAATTATACAGTATTAAGTTGCGAGAATTGTACTCCCACTGCATACCTTTACGATGGCATCCCCTCATTCCACTCATCCCCCACACACCGTGGAACCAAGTCGAAGGTCCTTCGTGCATACGGACAGGATGGTTCACCCTCACTCTTCTCATTCCCCCCCCCCCCACAGGGACTAAGTCGAAAGTCCTTCGTGCATACACTTTAAAAAAAAGGTCTGATCAGAGGGGCACCGAACAGGAAGCTGGTCAAAAATTTGACTAGATCCGGGTCAAAAATGAACCGATTCTGATCATTTCTGAACCAAATCAAGTCAAATAATTGATCAGATTTCTGTTCGGTGCCCCTCTGATCAGATTTGGTTCAAATTTGACCAGACCTTTTTTAGAGTGTACGGACAGGTTGGTTCACCCTCACTCTACTCATCTCCCCCTCCCCTTCACGGGGACCAAGTCGGAAGTTCCTTCGTGCATGCGGACAGGATGAGTACGGTGCGGATTCAAAGTTACCGGTATGCGTAAGTCTGACCACAGCCAAGACGGCAGGGACCAATAGGGTAATGTATCATTCGCCTAGCTGCCTAGGAAGGCTTTATAAGTCCTTGCCGGTGTCGTTTACAGGAGGGTCTTTGAGGGGTACTTTTTAGACCTTGGGCACAAAATTCCAATCAATTACATTTGGATTGTGCACTACACAAGCAACCGGTCAAAGTGCCAAGAGACGCACGGCTTTGCGACGTCGTGCAACTGAGGTTAATGGCGTACACAGTCGTCCCGAGTATATTTGAAACAAAATATTAAAATCTTCTCGTTTATTCTCATTTTGCGGGATCTGTTTTTCGTGTGACAACATGGCTATACATACCACCGTATTGTACGGTCCACGCTACCGTCACGGTAGCCGAGCCGAGAAGGCTCATGTCTAAGTCTGTCTAGAACACCGGTATACCGGAGGGGGAGGGGTTGTCCAGAAAACAAAGAACAAGTTGGGGTTTTCTAGATCATTGCTTCACAGGTAAACTAATAGCTAGGATTCCTTTTCCAAATTCGCTCTTCTCCCCTTTGTCCATGTTATCACCGTGTTGTAGGCTACTAGATTTTGTGCCGGCTGCATTCGACAATTCGTTTACTGGGTGAAACTATATGTTGTGATCCTATTTGATGAATGGCCAAACGTGTTGTCGTCGTGTTTAATACTCTACTAACATCTGTATATTCGGCAAAAGTTTTCACTCTGGTGAACTAGATGTTGCAGATCCATTAGACAGACAACACCATAACATATTTTCATCGTGTGCTGAACACCTAAATGTTGTGGTCCCATGCTCCAACTCTTTAAAATGTTGTCACCGTGTTGATATAAATGATATACTTTTCCAGCAAACTAGTGAAGAATATTGTTACCGTGTTGTGCTAAATGCTACTGTCCCATCGACAATATGTTTAACGTGTTGTACACTTGCAGTTCTATTCGGCAAGTAGTTACATGCTGTCACCGTGTTCACTGGCGGAGCCAGTGCCTTTACCTGGGAGAGGACAAACTGATGGCAAAGGTGATATGGTGGAGGGTTCTAAAAGGAAGAGGTGTTCCCTTTGGAAAATTTGTCATTTACCGAATGCCCTCAAACGCGATTTGGTGCAACAAAAGTGTACAGTTGTGAAGTTAATTTTCTTCTAAGATATTAAGTTCGTTTCCCTATAATTCTCGATTGGCCCAACTTTGGTTGGGGCCATGGCCCCTGTTATCCCCCACTGGATCCGCCAGTGACCGTGTTGTACTTGAACTGTTGTGTTGTCATTCGACAAGTCGTTAAACTATGTCGTCACTATGGTTGATCATCGCATCCATAACGCGATAGAAGTCACACGAAGCGACAGTGGGTCTTTACGAAGACGACTTTATTCTAGGCCAGTGGTTCTCAAACTTTTTTAGAGTAACACCCCTGTCACCATCTTGAACTGTCCCAGTGCCCCCTCCCCTACATAATCCGACGGAGAAGAAATTGGACCTAGGTGGTGGAGTTAAAGGTTTAAATGACATTTCTGGATAATTTTGGGTCATTTTTATTTTGGGGATGGAGAGGGGAGAGTGGGGGTGGAGGGGAAGAACTTGCGAAGGGGAACAGACACCCTGGATGTCTTATTGTGCCCTGAATTGCTGCAGTGATGTATCGTAATTGACAGGGACCCCCAAATCAGTGCTAACGCCCACTATTCTATGTGCGCACTGTAGTGCCCACCTGAAACTTCCCAACGCCCCCGGGGGCGGTAGGGACCACTTTGAGAACCGCGGTTCTAGGCTATATAGTCGAATGTATCATACGTGAAGTTAGCTTTGCACAACGCGAAGCTAGCCAATTTTAGGCTACGTTTATGTGCTACAATGGCTTCGTGGGGATTGAACAGTTGAATGTGGCTGAACGTGTGCAAAATTTGGCTTCACGTAGGTTAAATTTGGCTTAATGTAAGTTGATTTGACTTCTTGAAGCTACAAATCGCTTCGCGTATCTTCTATCGCGTTATGGGTGCGATGGACAATTACAGTGTCACCGTGTTGTACTATGTTAAATGCACAGGGTATGAAAATAGGGGGCAGCGGGGCGGCGCCCGCACTCTGATTAGTAGGGGGAGGGGTGGAAACTTCTTTCCCCTACTTTGGATAACATGCTGCCAAAATATGCTTTTTTTAAATATGCCAGTGTACTTTCAACTCCATCATCATATCATTTGCTGTTTTTGCACATCATATCTTGAAGATATTGTTATATAATATGTCATATGCCCGTTTTTTCAAATATGGACACACATTGGTTATGACATTAGAATCAGAATAGTATTTTGAATATTAACAAGGGGAGGAAGTGAAAAGTACGAAATTACTTCAGAGTTTGTCAAACATACACCATTTTGCATCTAGGGCAAATTAAATAGTCAAACAATTTCGAAAGGGGAGGGACACCCCTGCTCTTAGAGTCCTCCCAGAGGACACTAATCCCTATCATTCACTTCCAACCCCACTTTCAAGCTTCCTACGAATATGAAATGTTGCAGTTCCCTTTGAAAAGTCGTTGATTGATGTGTACCTAGCCTGTAGTCTTTACACTAGCCTACTTATAACAGAAATACTCGTCATAATATATACGTTACTCCCGCAAATTTGTCCTGAATAGATGAGGTCAGAGCTTATTTGGTAAGCAGCATACATAGCAACAGATGTGGATCACCTCGACCTCCCTTGAACGATGCACCAACTGTAACTACAACAACAGTTTAACGATAAAACAACCAATACAGACGTCGATTCTTTCCGGCAAATGGTTCAATCGCAACAAAATTTATCGCAATCAGGAAAGTCATTGAACAATTATTACAGCAAATAGCACAAGCTCTGGGGCCATTTAGCATACCAATGACGTCACTCGACATTATTGAACGTAGATTATAGGGTTATAATCAGGCCTATATAGATATGCTTGTGTACAGTAAATTGTTTCCATGCCCTTAGTCAAGGGGGAGGGGCAAGGGGGCGAAGCTCCCCTTGAAGATTTTTTTCGCCCCAGCCCCCCTTGAGATTTTTCAAGTTGCCATTGACTTAATACATTTTTACACATTTAGCCCCCTGAAAAATTTTTCGCCTGGAAGCCATTTCGCCCCCTTCCAGTACCTAGTCTGACTAGGGGCCTCACTGTTTCATATATGTTAAATGAATATGCAGCTACGTGACATGAGAACCCCTTTCTATGTGGCAAATGATCAAGTAGACAGACTCTGCAGTTAATTAAACTAATCTGAATTATTTTTGGACAATTTCGAAATTTCATTGGTTACAAACTAGGCCGTAAAACCTCATCAAACTAACTAACTAACTTCATCTGTTGAAATCCTCCATAACAGTCAAGGTCCGTTAAAGGTCTCTAAGATTGTGTTTGTGAGATCGATTAGGCCCCTCGGAATTGGCATTTTCTAAGGAAATTTCTAGGCCTTCTCCGGCTTAACTAATGATAATGACCTGAAGAATGACTTCAAATATGAAGTAATGAGAGGGTATCCCATGCAACCCTACTCCACCCTCAGCTCCTGCGACTCTGCAGTTGGTAAATTTATCTGTTAAATTTCGGAAAGCGACAAAAACGACATATTAATCTTACCGAGGTCAGAAGGCAAATAATTTGGTAACAAATAAAATAAGTTTACCCCGATATCATGATCTTTATTTTGACACTTTATATATTTTAGTTAAGTCACTGGATTGTTTACTGAATACATGCCACATACCGTAACTCATTGTTTTCTTTTGATATGATATATTTATGTTATGAGACACCATGAAAACTACTTGTGTACTAGTCAGGGTTGTATTCGAGTCCACCAAACCTAATTTCCCGCTATTTCCGTTTCCAGCAATCTCTGATTCCGAGCCAGTTCTGATTCCAATGTCCCTAATTCCGGGCCAATTGCAAGTCCGGCTATTGACAATGCAGCCTATCATGCGAATGTTTTTATACTGTTTTTCAAGAACAGCGAACTTAAAAAGGTCATTTTTAAGAAGTCAATATTTAGTCTAGACCATCCTGCTGTCCTGTGAATAAGTTGACCGTGTGTGACCATCACTGTATTAAACCGTGCACCAGCAACGATGTAGCCCTAGGTTCCGTAACATCTTTGTAACGTTCGTATGTGTTGACTCGGTTGGAATCGCCTCCGAGTCCGTGTTCAGCTGCAGCTTATTTCGGGCCAGTTCAATTCCGGGACCTCCTATTGTGAGCCAATTCAGAGTCCAGTAAAGAATGGACTCTAGTCCGAACTTGGGCTCCAACACGTCACAGACCCGACACTTGTAAATTAAAGGAGATTTGCAAGATATGGCTGGTGCTTGGAAATATGCTTTTGCAATGGGTGAATACGTTAGCACTACTTGTAGTTTGCTTCAACTGATCTGAGCTTTTTAAAATGGACAAAATGATGTGCAGTGCAGGCATACCTTTATAATCTGGCTGTCTGGAGTTAACACATATACCGCAGCGGCTCAAAATTATGGGCATCTGTTATATCCCCATGCATTTTCTTACTCGCAGCCATAAACACACAGGCCACTTTTAACTGCGTGGCCTGGGGGCCAATCACGTTCGGCAATTATCCCCGAAAAGTATATAGCGACCATTCTGCCCGATAAAGCAAATTTCTAGCCCAAATTGGCGTGGGGCAGAAGTTCTACCCTTAATTGCCCTATAGGCCCGTGCAACCTACCCTGACGGATTATGTTCATTTTGCAAAAAAATAAATAACTACTATTGGTTGTCCCTCACTGTCGCTGTCAGTTATATAGCTGAATTGGTTTATGCTAATCCCGGTAGGAGGATCGAGGTTTACACTTGCTGGAAGGATCAACTACGTTCATATGAAATCTCAAAATGAAATGTGTCCCTTTAATTTATAGTAATATTGCAAAAAGTAATCACGCTGCAGTTAGTTTAACTATTACTTTATTTTTGCTGTATTCGGGCAGTAAATCTGGTGAATGATACTAGGAGCCTTTAGGTTAATACAAAAGCAACTTTGGTTTTGTTCATGCCTTTCATCTATTTTCTGAATTACATATAAATACAACAAAAGAGGTTTTTCTTTGGCACTGATAACCACACAATGCCCGCTTCGCTGGTGAAAGACTAGGTCGCGTGCAGGAGGATAAAAGATTGACGGAAGCCTTTTCAAAATCAAAGAGAACTCTACCAATACCAGAATTACAGTTCCAATTGGTAATATACCTAAAGAAATACTGCATTGAGTATGTTGCTGCCGGCAAAATAAAACACAGAAACAAACCTGTACAATAATAATAATAATAGCTCATAAAGAATCAGCTTAAATTGTAGACTATCTTTGAGAAGTGATAAGTTGTTATACAGACAATAATTTGAAGCAACAAAGTGATGATATTATCTGAATCTCACCCAAAACAATGACACAAATATAGAATTCGCCTACGTTGTTACACTTCGCTGAGAGAAAACTTTGGTAAAATTTCAGGAGACGTATCAAATTGAAGCACCTCCGCGGCATTTTTAGGTTACACATCAGGCTGATAGAACAGACTCAGTGGGCACTTAAACAGTTTAACCATTAAAAGAAACCAAGGTCATTTTACCTTTCAACACAAGTTTCTTCCAAGTAAGATTATTAGTAAAGTACACCTAAAAGTGTTCGAGGGACGATCAACTGACCCCCTTACCCCCTCCAGCTGCCACATTGATCGTGAAATTCGAGATGGGCATCATTCACTAGATCCTCATGTAAAGCATGTCCGCAGGGGGCTAGGGGGCTACATCCCCAATAATTTTTAGTTTGAAGGCAGGCTTCAGAAATCTGTGATGTCTTACATGCAGACAAATGGAACATCTTCTGTATTTCTTAACAATCTTGACCCACGCATGTATATGAAATATGCATACATTTAAATAATTGTAACCTTTATTCTCACAAAATTTTAAACTTGCTATTCAATGTTTTACTGGTGTCAAGTTTCAACATAACCACCTCAACTTAAAAAAATAACAAAATATATTAGAAATTACCTGCAGGTATTACATAACATTTTGTAACCTTGAAGTAAATGGATCCAATTTGTTGTGACAAGAATAATTTTAAACAAGAATATCTTGAATTATGAGTAAGTTACGGGTGCAGGGTCTGGATGGCGTGTGATGACAACTTGTTCTGTTCTATTCTGAGATCCTCTAAAATTGTCAATGGAATATTCCTTTAAACCGCGACAGATGCAGGGGAGGGATAAAGGGGTAACCGTACAAGTTAAATCACTTACAAAGTTATTTTTTGTGGTCAAAATCCTGTCCCAAAATTGTACGCCTACAGTCAGAGGCGTACGCCGGATTTCTCTCAAGGGGGGCCATGCAGTATGTTGTGTGATCGCCGGCCTGGGGGAGGGGTCTAAGGGAAGGGATCTAAGGGGAGGGGCTAAGGGGAGGGGGAACCCCTTCCCTTTCAAAATTTTTTGAAAAATTAGGTGTCCTTAGATGCAATCTGGTGCCACATATGCTACCCTCTGAAGTAAAATCTGTGTTTCAAAATTTGTGTATTTTTAGGAACTAAAAAAAAATTGGCATCAGTGAGGGGCCATGGGGAGACAACCCCTCCCCTTTGAAAATTTTTTAAAATTAGGTGTCCTTAGATGCAATCTGGTGCCACATATGCTACCTTTTGAAGTAAAATTTGTGTTAAAAAATTACGTATTTTTAGTATCTAAAAAAAAAAATTGGCATCCGTGAGGGGGGCCATGGCCCAATGCCTCCCCCTGCGTACGCCAGTGCCTACAGTGATGAAAGAGCGGCACTACCCGATTGTGTCAGAGACTTGAACAGGATAGTTTTGGACTTTTTGTAAGCCAAGCTTCGCTAATGATTTTTTGACCTGACTGTCTGAACAACGTTAACTGGTAAAGGTTTTTGGGTATTGCTAATTGGAGCATTCTGCTACATGCACGTAGAATTAATTACTCAACACATGGCATCCAATGGTTACCTGGTTACTGTGCTTAGGGAGTTTCAACTCCCTGCTGCACCTATGGTACATCATAATGGTGCAGCCTTAAGGTTATATTAAGGTTCTACTGGGGATACAACTATTCTGATTAAACTTGTACAGCAGAACAGACAGAAAACTTTCGGTTGCAAGGATTACATTTACCATTTTTAGTGTTTCGAGGGCACCCTTGTTCTCGACAATTAATACAATTATCATTGTCTTCTCTGCATGCAGAGTCTTTTGAACAGCCATACGACTCGAGGCACACCGGGCAATAAAAGTATTCTTGGACAATTAAATAGATAAGGTACGATTGTGTAATTTTAGAAGTGACTTCAATAGGGTAGAATACGCATAGATGAATCTCTAAGGAGTCGATTATATCAAGGGGCTTAAAATGACACTCGAACAAAGAGAATAATACTGAAAAGGCATCTCCTACGTGCTTATAGAAGTACAGAAATAATTCCACTGCGTGCGTCTATATTGATATATCTGGTATAGATAAATGACAAACTTATGGGTTATGGTTTTCAGTCTCTGCCACACCTTAATGGCCCACATATAAACTCAACTGACTCCCCTGAACCTCATTCGATTTTCACAATTCGATGAAATCCAGTTTAACAGTATTTCTTCGTGCTTCTGGTATTACCAGTCTGTCATTCGCGGCAAGAATTCATGAAAAAGCTGACTGTGCCTTCTTCACGTACGCGATTTTTGGTCTCCACACTTTAAAGATTGTGTAAGGGTAGGGGTTTTTTTGACAGTTTGAACATGGCAAGAAACATTCTGTAAATGTGGGCTGAAACTCTCTGATGCATAGGCCTAGGGTGAACATTGCCCGTACGAATTCACAAAACACGCCAGGCCCGACTTGTATATTGGGCAAGTCATAATTTTCTTGAACTCCTGAAATAGCTCAAACCCCACACGAGTTGGCCGAGTGAAATACTGCACTTATAGCAATTCAAAAATCATGTTAAATCTATACACGTATTTGCTGATTACATAATAGTCTTGAAGAATTACTATTTTGGTTATTCATGTGTCATTAAACTGACCGTTGATCACCGTGCGCCTTTCTTGCATAATTTAATACATAAAGGGCTAATTCTCTCAAAACGCCAGTGGACTTATCCTGCATCGGATGTAAGGCGCGGAGTACACACTATGGTTTGGGGATAGGCGTCGCTTTCAATGTGTTGACTGCTTTTGGGCCAGAATATTTATACTGCCGGTTACAGGTATTAAGTACTATGTCTTTTAACTGCAACATTGTTTTTATCCTATACAGAGGCACACTTTACGTGGGAAAAACTCTTCTAAAACCAATTGCTTGTTAAATCAGTAATTTTTCCTAAAATCTTCATTTAATTATTTTTTGTAAATAAAACACTTCATTTCTGAGTGATGCTATGCGAAGGCACACAAAGACGAAACTTTGAGCAGTCGATAAGGATCGATTACGGTATAACGAGTGGCGGCGGTACGGCGGTGGAGGGGGTTGGGGTATTTGATACCCCTAAGGTTGAGGGGTGGGGGTATTTGATACCCCTAAGGTTTCCCTTGTCATCACTTGCCTACAACTGAATTGATATTTACATGTAGAACCAGGGAGTTCCCTGGTAGAACAAAGCTAGTCGCTTGTAGTTAACAGCCTCGATCGAAATGCACGTGCTAGACTTTGGAATACAAAATGTCTGATACAAAATACAATTTTCAGGCGCGCGTAGAGTAATATGTGGGCAGCTTGAATTATATTATACTGTTCCAAACCTCGTGCAAACTCTACGTTATCCATTCTAACCATTCACAAATCTCCACTATCATCAACTCGACCTGACGGCAAAATAGTGCTCAAAACATGATTTGGTGGTTTGGTTATATGGGCACAACAGATGCTCTTCTTCGGAAGATTGTAAAAATTCTTCATGCTAATTGTCCATAATTTTGAAAATAACACAAGACTCGTAGCGTTTCTCCCCTTGGAACTTTGCGACATTGCAAGTTATTGCCCGTCAATAATTCCTTCTGTTGTCAAATCCCATTCCTTTCCCAAATTCACACAGTCAAACCTCCGGTGCTGTCATTGGTCGTAACCTATGGTACAGTCAATGACGGGGATCACCTTCAAGCTGTTCTTCCTACATCCCCACTGCCTTACTGATACAGACCCGTAGGGATGGCCCATTCCTTCATATTTCTGGTCCTTGCAACGGTCGTCAAGTTGGATCAAGCATGCTTTCAACTCCCCTGGTCTGAAACTGTCAGTATCATCAAGACAGATTGATCCAGCGAGGTTATACCTGTTCCATGCTCTTCTAAAACATTTCGCCAGCGGTATGCAACGATGTCTGTGTCTCCGTCTCTCCCTCCCCAAAATCCTGGTTCTATCACCGCAAAAGATCAACAAAAGTTGTCCGCTTCCATCTAGGTATTACATGAGGAATGCGTTATTGCATTTATCAATTTCTTATCTTTCAATATTTGATATGTAGTTAGTTCAGGCCCAACCATCAGGCTTGAGAAATTTTTAGGGAAGTTAAAGAACATCCAGATTTATCCGACAATGAAACAGTGAATAAATCAGATTTCTCACAGGTCCTTAAATGTGAATGCACATCAACAATTGCAGTATACGCTACACAAGCTGCAGAGTTGAATAGCTCAATTATGTTAGCTCAATTATGATACCTCAATTGTTAAGATGATAGCAAACCATTGGCCGTGACGACATTAATACAATTGCCAATTGATAATGAAGATATCAAATTGGTTGCAGTTACTAACCGTGACGCGGGATCATCACCCACCAATTCATAACGCCTCCACATGCTTCACTTAAATTAAGTTTTTAGCCCAAATAGGTGTTAAGTCTATTTGCAGAGCCTTTTCGTTTTACACTTCTATTAAACTGTTAAAAATGGATTTGGATAAGTTTTGACTTGGAAGAGTTCTGCTAATTGGCCTCTTTCGAGTGACTTCAACCTAAGGTCAGAGTCAGGTGGAACTAGTTTAGTCATATTTATTTTAAGCGACTCCCTCGTAACGTGGGAATTAGTTTTCTAAACGCTCCCATAACGTTATGAAATTATTACCCTGAAGAATGGATTCTATCAACCTTAAACTCTTTACTAGGATGTTTCCCGTTTTTAGTAATTCTCCAATGTCACACTGAAACCTTCAAAGGCGACATGTAAAAGACTTCTTATCTTACCTCAAATTTACAGACCCATTTCATTTTAACATTACGTCAGGTTTATAATGCAACGCAAAATATTTTGCCGTAGTTGCACTTTAGTAAAAAAACAGTCTTCCGGCGTCTTGCACGACTGCGTGTAACTGATTGATCAAATGGATTCAACCTTACGACATCGATTGTTGCAAAGTTAAGTCGGGAAAAACGAACATGTATGTTCGCTTTGAAGGCGACGTGACCTAGAATTTGCTAAAATTTAAGTCTTAAAACTGCCAGTCGCAATCGTAAGATATCCAAGTTGACGGACATTACGCGATTACCGGCGACGGGAACTCCGTCGTGCACACGGCGTTGGCATAGTTTACACTAGCTCTCAGCTACAGGGACATTCTAGGGCAATACTCACCCCAACTTGTATCAATGCCCTTCTCTGTTTTTCTCTCAGACCTTCAGCTTCTATTAAGGTTAGTTAGTTAGATGAGGTTAAACGGCCCACTTTCCAACCAATTGGTTCAAGTCGAGCTGGCCACGGTCTTTTTTCCAGTTGTGGCTCACTGGCTTGTTTTCCCTTAC
>WURT03268632.1:0-25612 GCA_009936505.3 Holothuria glaberrima
ATATATATAGACGGATATGCGATGTACATTGCTTACTACTCATTGAAGCAAAACTTCAGCAACGAATACGCCCTTCTAGTGTAAAAGTTTCCAAAAGCGTAGTCTCTGAGCCTGGGGCCACGAAAGGCTGAACAAAGAAAGTCCGTGCCGCGAGCTAGGGACCGGGATGCTACTCCCGAAGTTGGGTAAAGTAAATTTCTCGGGGAGATTTCTGCAAAACTCATGCAGGCAAATTTGTTGCCAAGCAGAGGATTCCATTCAGTTTTTCCCTATTCTCGGGGGAAAACGATTCAGTCATCCGCCAGAACAAATATCCAGTACATCTGTGATAGCGAGGGAGAAGTTTTAATAACGAGGAGGAAGTCCGAATTATCCAGAAGGCGTAGTTGCCTTTTTCTAGGGCCGTATACGGCAGTATGGAAAAGGGATCTGTAATTCCGGGCCTTTGCATGCTGAGTGCCTATATTGCTTACTTACACCCAGTCTACACCTGGCGGTCTGTGGCGGAAGGGGGAGGGGGGTCACCATGATGTTTATTGTCCCCTTAAATATCCAAAAGGCCAGATCTGTAGTCCAACAAGCTACTGAAGGGGCGAGGTAAGTTCCGGGGGACATATTTTAAGGGGAACGAGATATGCTAAAACGCAATAAGCAACCTTTTAATTTTCTAGCGGGTGAAAATTTTTCTACAGGGGCGCCGCCCTCCTTGCCTCGAGATGGCTACGGGCTTGCCAAAGGTCTATTTAGCTCAACATGTCATTAGAAGGAATTAAAACATTTTGCACACTTATAATGTTTTCTATTTCTTCACCGTGTACTACCGATATCTGCTTCGCTGGATCTACCGTGGGAGAGTCTTCGACCATTTTTAAATTTTTTGTGAGTCTCGTATAAAGTCTTCGCGTTTCTAACCATCCATCTATGTCATCATACTCTTTAACAGCCTCACGATTCAAATAAGGCGTGAAAATATAATTATCACTTCCAATTATACGCACTTTAATAATGAGCGAAACAGACTGTTTCAAATATGAAGGGAATCGGCTGCAGCCCAATCTAATAAAGCTCAAGAAATGCCATTCATTAAAGTTATCGCACATGCTCATAAAATTGGGAGGAATTACCTTTTATGTAGTAATTATTGCTCATCTATAATCGATATAGATCGTTACAACAGTTGGCAACCAGCTTCCTATCTCCATCTTGTCAGAGGCTCAAGTGTCACGGTCGATTGAGGGTCTGGTCAACCATTTTAACGTATATATTGGCCTAGACAAATCCCTGTCAAAATCATCATATCATCTGATCACCATCATCGCATGCCGACACGCAACAGTCTTGCAAAGCAGAACTTCATATACCCGTAACTCCATATACAGTCAAGGCAAGTACTACACTTCACAGCCGACTATGCAGGCTAGCATGCAATGCAATTTTTACATTTTAAATTATGATTTAAAGACTTAAGAGCCAGCTGTGCAGGTTAACATGCAACTAAGGGCTTACACTAATTAGCAGAAATTTGTTTTTCCACTTTCTTGTTTTATTGATCTCTTTTGGCTGTTTTTTTTATTCTTAGATGTTGACTGGATGTTCCAATCCACGTAAACGCAGATGCCATGTCAAATAGCGTCATTTAATTAAACCTTAGGACCTTGGCGGGAAACTTTGTTCAACTGTATAAAACACTGAACCCGACCTTCTTCTTTTCGCTCATCGAAAATCACCCTGGAGGTTGCCCTCTAACGAGCAAGCTTTTTGTATGGCAACCGCAGTGGAGTGTTTAGTGACTTGTAAACTATAGTGTATGGGTACGAAGATAGCTTTGAGTTAAAACAATATTCCTATAGTGTGAACCAATTTGAATGTATTATCCAGTCTCGTAGCCAATTCTTCTGTTCGGTGTAACCTTGTATTACAAATGAGTGAAAATTATCATTCGCTGTTGCAACAATATGAGTAGGCAGCTCGGGAGGGGGATTGCGACGAAAATGTGGTGGACGGGTATTCTTCCTCCCTCATTCAGTGGACGAAACCCCTTATTTGTAACGTCTGCAAAAAGGGTAAGAAAAACTTGCAGTAGTTTTCTTAAAATTTGCCTATAATTTCAAGTTTGCACAAAATTGCATTTAAGGGCCTTCAAATATTCAAATATTGTCCAAAAAGGTGGGGACATCCCCTCTCTTTAGACCACTCTCCTAGTACGGCGGTCCGAAACAATGCTCAGCCCCTAGTCGAGAATAGCTTCCTACGTCTATGATAACAGGCGTGTATTTTTATTTTTTTATGATGTAAGGCTTCTGTTTAGCAATTCAGTCCGGTAAAAAACCGTTTACCCCAACTACTGTAAACCGAATTTGTAAAGTTATTCACTTTTAGCAGTGAAATGATGAAATTTCTGTTTACCATATAGTGTTGTTGCGAAGACTAAAATCTATGCAAAAAGTCTTATCTTAAAATTAGTGTTGGTTAGAATTGAATGCGTATATACCGTTTACCTAAGGATGGCGTGACCTACGGATTGGAAAAACAACGGTTGCTCGCGGCCATGATTTTGGTTGTCCGTGCTCAACATGTTCACATTCCAAACAGATCGGATGTGGTGTCGAATATTAAATATTAAATACCGCAATTCAAGATTAAATAGCCAACTGATGACGTCACTGTGTAGTGTATACACTGACAGCGGTCCACCCTCAGCAAATATAACCAAAAGTGGCGGTTTGGAAACAGGACGATAACGTGAAGGTTTGGAGCAAAGCAAGCATAGTCGGCTAGTTCACTGTTTCTGTAAGAGGGCGCTTCAGTCCGGCGCGCAACTGACTTCGTCGGCTGGTCAACCGATTTTAGTGGCAAGCCAAATGCTAAGTGTGAGGAAAGCCGGAGTACTCAGAGAAAAACCATCGAAAATTGCCCTATTTCATTTATAGTATAAACAGGTCACTGTAACAGCCAACTTTCTAAATGTAATAGTGACTACCGTGACCACTCTTTTATAGAACGAAATTCGATTGAGATTCCACTCTGCTTGGAGTCGTAATTAACTCTAATTGAGTAAAACTGTCACTCGACGGAGAGTGGTATAACACTCGAAAGCATGAGTAGTCACTGTAGTCACTCTTTTTTGGTAGAATTTCACTCTTTTACATTTAGAGTGAAGTTTTTTCAAATGATGCTTGTCAATGCATCAATGGAAACGATCGAAGAAGTGCTACGGTATTTAACCAGCATTTTGACCGTTGTAATATATAAGAGAATATACCAGAGAGTGGGATAACACCCCCACCCCGTACAATATAGTCTACTCATTGTTTAGAACGGACCACGCATGACAAACCCACGATTTTGACGTATGACGGCTACAAGACGTTGGTGTCCCCTTCAATGGATGTTTCTCTTTTTGGGGAGTAGTCTTTGTTTGGTTTTCTCCCATCAGCGTCGGTTGTTGGAACTTTAGGAAAAAAAACTTCCACGTGTAATATTTCTTTCAGTTGAACCCATATTGGTATCAGGAATAACCATTTGAAGCGATTGATCTTTTTACCCTCCCCTACATTTTGTCATTTTGTATCTGACCCGGGTGACCCCATCCCCTTCCCCTGCCTTACATCCAGCTGTAAAGGCTATTCACTGACGTCATTACGTCGCGCGACTGTTTGCTGGACACTTGATAGCTTGGCCGTCACCATGTCCAGCAAACAGAGACAGCGACTCTGTGATGTCGATAAAGACTTCATGTTTTTGCTCTTTAAAGATAAATATTGCATTTAAAATGCACCAACATGGCATACCACAAAAATAGCAGGCTATGATCGTGTTTAACTACTCAGTTTCACCACTGTACTAAACTCAGTCATCTTTTTATCTTCAAAAGTATTATGCATTACAAAAGTTACGGATGTTGCATCACTTGAAATTTTGAAAGTTTGGGCCAACAAATTACTTTAAGCTACAAATAACGTAATTGCTTTCTATGAGAGCCTTTTTTCTTGACAATAAATCTACCATGCTGCCCTAATTTGACTTGTCTGTCATCCATTATTTCTAAATCATGTTCTTAAAGGTCAAAAAGTTTGCGTAGCCTATACCACAAACGCAATATTTACCGTTAAAGTATAGACAGCAAAGGATTAGCCGACGACTTTGATAAGGCACAGAAACAGAGATCATTTGTGTCCTAAACATGGGCGGCGATCCCGGTGGGGTGGGGATACTGGGGACATGTCTCCCAATATTTGAGAAATCGTCCGTTGACTTTGACTTTTCACACAGTTAATTATTTGAAAATAGGGTCATGCCCCCCTCCCCCAATATTGAGAACAAATATAGCCGCCGTTGGTCCTAAACAATTCGAAATACTTTCGGGGAATATATGCATCATGGGTATTTTCCGTTCATATTTCCGGGCAATTTGTCATTGGATAGTGTGGCCTTATTGCAACCATCCATTAAGTAGTTAACCCAATTGAAATGGCAACTCCCCGAGTTAACTGCCGAGTGCTTACGGCCGCGGATTAATTTGACGCATATTAAAGGGGCAATCATCCCGGCTTACCGACGACCGACCGGCACACAGACAGTCAGGTAGGCAGGAAGACAAATAAAGAAATGATTAAATGAAAATAATATAAAAATAAACAGAAATAAGGGCAATCTGCATGGGATACGTAGAAAGATACGTATTCGTATGTGTATATACACAAGTGGGTATTAATACATGAACAGACACACGTGTACACATGAATACGTACAGGGTAACTTATAAAAATGAAAATGTTTATTTCTGAAACCTGTTTTTGGAGTCGGTATAGCAAAGACTAGTAGGGGTGTATATATGTGTGTGTGTGGGGGGGGGGGGGTCAGTCGATAGCGAAATTGAAGCTCGCTTAAACCATTACTAAAATGTACAAACCTTCCAGAACATAGTTCCTCACAATCACACGTCGTATAGGAACGGTTTGTGTGCAGAATGTGCACAAAATTGGCGGGTAACGATATGTTATGTAATAAGTGCATCATTCTGCTAAGGTACCGAGAAATTGATCAAAGGAATTATGAAGAGTAATATAGGGTAGCAAGTATAGGCCTACCGAAGACGCAGTTTGCCGTTCTGTCATATAGGATTATTACACGGGCAAGTCCCGATCACAAAATTCCGTTTGAGGAATGGTAAGGCATTGCGACGCTGTATATGCACTTCGATAATATCGGGTCATAAATATATGTATGCAAAAACCATTTCAAGCTTCAACGGATGATTACAAATTATGTTAGCTGATCTTAATTAGTTTCTCTCCCCAACCGTACGCAGACGAAGTGTTCTCGCAGGGAATCATTAGCGACACGAATGTGATAAACAGTCAAGGATCCAGACGACGCGTCTACTCGTAAAATCAACATCGATGATTGAACGAGGATGAGATATCGAGAGGTTGGAGTGGGAAGGAAGCCATGGGGGAAGGGTCCAGGGTATGTTATATCAGACAATATCGTGAAGAATTCATTTAGCTATATGCATCCTTCCGAGTCGACAAACCTACTATTAACCCGCCAGACAGAGATACGACAGAGACAAAGACAGAGATAGAGAAAAGTACAGACAGACAGACAGATAGACAGAGAGACAGACAGACAGGCAGACCCACAGACAGACAGGCGGACAGACAGACAATAAATGCATCCTCAACTATACACTCTGAAATAAGTCAGAGTGCGAAGAAAAATATCACCCGCAGTTATAGCCTACATTTTACACGTTTAGAGAACGGCGGGTAATATGGGAATATCTGAGAAATAAATTACTTGGGATAAATAGTCGATATGAAAAACGAACTAATATTAACATACGCATTTCGATATACTGAACTTTGTTGGAGATGTCTAAAATTAATGGCAGACATCATGCACGAGATTATAAGAAGATATGCACAATTTTTGAATAAAAGTTAGTGGTAGTATGACGATCCATGGCACATGATCAGCACCTTCTCTCCAATGACAAGAAAATTGACGAGGTACTACGGTCGGAATAGTCTAGCATGGATTAACATGTAACACCGGTAGTTGCCACTAGGCACTAGATACGTTCTCCGTGTTGATATAAGAGCATAAAGGTGTGCCATAATTTTATTGTCGCCTAAGCTGCAAGCGTTGTGTGTGTGTGTGTGTGTGTGTGTTTTTTTGTTTTTTGTTTTTTGTTTTTGTTTTTTTTTTCTTGTACTCAGTTTTTCGTTTCTTGTCTTTTTGTTTATTTTTATAATTGTTTATGGTTTGCATTGTACATTTGTTTTTGTAAAGCGCTGTGTTCATTGTTAGGGCGCTATATCGATAGATGCTCTTTGTAGTGGTATTGGTATTATGCACATGATTTCGTTTACTTAGTGTCGGCGTTGAAGCATTCTGTGAAAAACCTGAGCGAAGTACTCTTTAAGATTAGCTGAAACAGCTGAAAAATTGAGAAAGTTCCATAGGTTTGGCGGTCCAAAATGATGGCTTACGAATATATAGCAGCTCTTTAGGAGAGCTGTTATGTATTCGATTTTCAAAAGTAGAAGCCTGAGGTAGCATTTATGACTATGTCAACATGGCATCTTTCAAATGTCATGTTTAACTTAAAACGATTTCTCAAGACCAATGTGCAAGGAAATTTGGGTTGCACGCATGTTGTGATATGGCATTCATTTATATCGTCACAATGAATATATACCGTACGTGGCTCCCTATCTTCCAATTGCTCAAGTATATCAGTTGGCTATCTTTAAATGTTGTGGTGGGCGATGGGAAAGTTTCGCACCCTCGTTTCACCACCACAGACCAGTTCTGTTGGTATCATCTGTTAGGTATTATTCACACCAGTAATGGCCTGTTCTGAATCTTGCCGCCGCTCGCCATTGCTAATAAATGTCATGGCGACAACAATAAACAATCCGTACAATACCCGGGTGGCGATTATTCTAATCAAATATTCTCTTCACCCCTCTCTAGAGTAAAAGAATCATCTACAACAGCGCCAAAATTATTTTTTATCATATTAGAACTTTCCGTAACTGAGTTATTTACGTCTCTGCGACAACCGGCCGATCATAGGCGGATTTTTTTCGCAACGAGTTATTACTTTATCAAAGACTATTTCCGTCCTAGTTGTGCCGAGAAGGTAACAATTTTTTTACGTTTAGCGAGACATATGAACACTCTCCACCCGCGGGACCTGACGTGGTAAAACCAGTGTGATCCCAACTGGTTTCGTAAGAAGTGTGTGGTCTACGCATACGAGATAAAAGGGCATTTCTGATGAATTGCAGACACTCTTTTAGACTTGGTCTTTTAATTGGCTTATCTTTTATCATTTCTGTATGACCCCGCCGTATTCTGTTCAGCCAGTATTAACGTTGTCCATTGTCAGGGCTCTCATGAACAAACTCATAAATAACCCACAAAATGACCAGTTAATGATTAAAGCAAAAATGATTTTTGTTCTGTATTACTGACATGTAACAGAGCTACAAACAGTGAAGACAGCACGAAGATATCAAACCTGGTTTTGGCAAGGTTCTCCGACTCACGTATGGACTTTATGATGACGGACTCATTTTTCCGGCGTCCGTGCTGGAATATCAATTTAACAAAATCTGGAAGTTCCGTCACTAGATGAAAGGACAATCATCAATCAGATAAAGTCCAAAAGTGCAGGTAACGAAAATTGAAGGGCACATATGCAGCAGTTTGACAATCTAGCATGAAACGGTGATGAAGCGTGACTACCTGGCTCGGGATGTGTACCAACCACGTATCAACTGCATTCAAGGTAGTCGGAACCGGAAGGTTCCCCCCCCCCCAGAAAAAAGTAGTTTGAAGGTTTTGTCTTACGTCTAAAATTACCTTGCAAAAAGCCACAAACTCTGGGCTTGAATGGCTCGGTAACCCTCCCATTCTTAAAAACCTCTCGATGGCACTGGCATTACGAATGAGCGTGGACATTTCAACTGCACTCATCTAAGGTCAAGCGATTGGAGGATGAAGATGGGATGACACAGGATGTTAGGTACGCTAACTTTATGAGGTTCAGTGAGGTGTGACGATGCTAACGTTTACTGAACCCTATACCCAGAGAGTACCTAACATTCTGTGCCACCGGCCTGGTGATTGGGATGTTGTTCCAGTGTAAGACCACGCCCTCGTCGTTTAATTTGGGACCTCAATGTGTTTCAGTTAGTTCTGTGGAGGCGCCTTTCTACAATGTCTTTTTGCGCTTTTTAGGTAGCAATCCTTGAGATTGTGAGTGATCGCTGTAAACTACTGCACTTTCTCTGTACCAACTCGTTCGTTGATTGGCCCGCCGTCGGGTCGGTTACGGTATTCAACTTCTAAATTCGAAAGCCGTTTTCGGACTGCCAGCGTTAGTTCATTAAAGTTGACAAAATTTTAAAGGAATAAAAACTGGGACCAGGGGTCAAGAGGAGATGGTAAATGAACCGTCTGGTAAAATAAAAATTTAAAAAGTGTAGTAGACTCTAGACTAGACAGACCCTTTCCAAATAGCAATTACAAATGATTAGGGCATAGAGTTTTGGTAAGCGTCATTTTTTCCCACAGTAAAATGCCATTGACAAAATGGACGCACACCAAAACCCCAAATCCTTTGTAACTCATATGTGGAAAAGAGGGAATGAAAGCATACAGTAACTTATCCTTACCTCAATCCTCCTTACCTCAATCCTCCCTTCCCCACCCCCAAAATCGATTACGCTTCACTTGCTTTCGCAGCAATCACCACAGCTTGAGGGATCATGATGGGTCAATAAGAGTCCCCTTTTCACGTATGCCTGTTGCCCTTTAATCTGACTCATTCCACATCCTAGTTAATTATGTACCCTCTAGAAAAGCTGCTAACCTGAGTTGGTCCTCTATCAAACTCGTACTTAGAGCATCAAGGGATAAGGGCACCCCGTAGCTATCGATATCATTCCTTTAACTCCTTCACTATACTCAAGTTGTATAGATATAAATTCATGTAGTAATTGTCTTGTATCTACTTTCTTGATTTTAATCCATTTCCCGAAGACCATCTGTTGATTAAAATTATGCAAGTTTATATATGGGTATAGGTCTATAGTCTAGTGGCCTGAAACCTTGCTAATTGGTTAAAAAATTTTAAATTTTACTTTCATTTTCAGCACCTATTGAATTCTCAGTGGGCAGGATTCGTTAGATCAAATGTTCACTAGACCGAAGATCCAAACCATAATCCTTAAGCAAACCCTAATACTACCCAAGGCTAACCCTTAGCCTAATCCTAAACCTTATTTCACAGTCCCAGTCCTAACCCCACTCCTAACCCTATATATAGACTTTCGTTCTCGCTGATCTTCGGTGTTGCGAACCTTCGATCCTTTGGGTACCCCCTTCATGTTAAGCGATGGAGGGTCCGAGGGGAACCATTGTGGGGCTGTGACCCCATCCCAGGATGCAGAGGAGGTGGCGGAGGCAGCCACCAGTGGGCCGTTTGATATGAGACCATGGTCAACCTCTACTTTCCGTCAGTGGCGGAGCAAGGGAATTCGGTCAGAGGGGAGAGAATGGCCTGTAGGGGCGCTTTGAAGTAGTTAGATACCCAAAGCCTCAATACGGTGAAAACCTAAAAAGGGCGCCGACAGGCGATTTGAGTCCGTCAGGGTGGGACAGACCGCCCCCTGACTATACGGATGCTCCGACACCGCTTCCCGTGTAGAAAGAGGAAACAATTGTAATTGCCAAATATGGGACAGATGAGGTCCTATAGCCTATTTTCGCTTGATCTGAACATGGAGCTATTGTAACACAAACGTTATTGTTTGGCAGACCAACCACTTAATTTGCTTGAGTGTATCCAAGCCAATGTTTCTTTGTACCACATGTATGTTCACACGCACGGTCACATAAATATTTTGGTAAAATTTCATCTTGATTCTTCTTGAAATGATGCCTGACCTGAAAACATCGAATGTAATAAAGTCACTAACATTTCGTCACACCTCGTACAGATTAACACGAAATAAATACTCTCTTGGGAACCAGTTACAACGAAAGGTCCGCCAGGTGAGTGAACCTTCCGCAACGATACGAGATGCATTTCCGCCACATCAAAGATACCGCCGATACTATGAAATAATTGTTTGGTCGCGTTCTTTTGAGGATTATTACAAAACCCGCATGAACGACTTTGTTTGTGTCATAATATTGAAAGTTTTATTCACGTTGTCTCATTGATTTGGAGAGTAAAATCACTCAAAAAGAAGTGGAGTTTTTTAATTCCAAAATGAAAATTCGTTTGATGTCCGTCTGGTTGTCAGTGTTGACATTCAGCTCTCCTGTACGGTTAATGTATGGTATGGTATGGTATGGAGTGATGAGTGTCTGGTAAATGTCAGAATTTTGTAACCCGAGAGCGCTAACAAGGGACAAATCACAAAGACAAAACTGGGCAAAAGCGAGGAATGGTAAGGGGCATTGGCGGCGATTTTTTCTCAGTACTGGGGGGACATGTCCCCCTGTTCCCCCGGGATCGCCGCCCACGTTCAGGGGTAAGGCTAGATTACAAGCATGGAAGAACTACCTTCGAGAAGAGGAAGTGGTGACTCAACCCTAGAATTCAAGAGCGATGGTGTTATTCCAGAGCGACGTGTTATGTACAGAAAATGAGCTCTTCCCGATTTCTCTTTCCGGACTGTATGCACTAAAGCAGCCCAACGAAGCTTAGTATATCGCAAAATTGTCAACTTTTAAAGGGCAACCAAGTCTTGCAAATTAGTCTCCCAGTTCCATTATTTTGGAAGGATTGTTTCCCGATGCAAATCAAATCAATGATCGTATTGAAGCAGGGCCGTAGAAAGGGCGATGGAGCATAGGTAACTTCCCCTGGCCCCGACATCACGGAGGTGTCCCAGAGGCACTATATGGGTATCGCTACTTTAAATGTTTTTGCACAGAACAGACAAGGGCCCTTCTTCCAAACATCCCAAAGCCAACCCGAATCTCTCGACGAGCTTGATTGTAGCGCCATAGTCTCTCCTCTATTCCAGTTTGGTCTTACAATCGAGCCTGAAGGATGTCACAAAGTCTGTCACTCAATGTAACAGTAAAATGTAAGGGATAATTTACAAACCATGTGATAAGACAATCGCTTCAAAAATTCAATTACACAGGTCGTCTATCAAACCTGTCAGATTATTTCATTTGGAATGTTTTATTTTTCAAAACATGACTGTAAAACGTGTAAAAGTTGGGAAAATAAAGTCGTCCCTTTGAAAATCTGTGTGTACATTGGGTAGCATGTACGTCACCAGGTTAAGATCTGATGGTGTCATTAAATGGCCAAGACAGATTCACATTGTATTTAAAATAACATTCTTGCTGACATCCTTCAAATGTGTGGTCTCCCTACTTTGATACGAAAAGAGAACAAATTCAAATTGTATCAATTTTTTTTGCAAACCATTCGAATTTGTCAATGACTTCGAAAAATTAGTGATACGAAGATAATACAGCAGAGTTGCTTCTGTGTACCCGGGAGGCATGGATCCAGGGATTTTCAAGGGAGGGGGCAACGATGGTAAATCTTGATTTCACCGAAAAGAGACGAGTGTGAAGCATTCTAAACTCCCTAGTTTGCAGAAGAAAATCGTACTCTCCAAGACAAATTTGTCACTGCAGTTTTACATTTACCGTGTTTGGTTCCCCTGTAAATGCACTTTTTCCTTTTCATCGTTTCAGGCGGGGGCACAGACACAGGCCTCCTATCCCCCTCCCCCTAAATGTGCGTCTGGAACTGGAAGCAATAGTCACATACAGTAACATGGAACTTTTAATTACAGCAGGGTAAGGGGTGGATTGTTTGGAAAGGGTCGAAAGCTAATGGTGTGTCTACAGTGGGAGAAGACTTGCCCTGGCAATAAATCTACTCATGAGGTGTTAGGACATTTGTAGTTAAGAGGGAAGGGGAGGGGGTCCAAAAGCTGCTACAGGGTTAACTATGCTGAGACAATATGAACCACTTGGGAGGGTTGTGGTAAAACAGTCCAACAGACAGTTTATCTTCCAAGCAGATTTCCATGTCACAACAGCATCAAAGGTGAGAGGGGAGGGGTAGAACCAGGGCGGAGTAATATGTTACATGTGTTAGGGGGTGGGACAAAAACAATATCAAACCATTAGTCCTGGATGTAACATTTACAAATCAATAAAACATTTGACCATCAAGAAAGTACTTAGTTTGAAAAGATGAATCAGAAAACTTGCTTGATATAGGAAAGTCTATTGTTTTCTTCTAACTCCAATCAATTCAAACAAAGGTTGAATTGTTTTCTTAAGTTGACTTCCAATTATCTCATGATGCTGATGATAGTGTCAACTTTGTTGGATACTGAATCATTTGCTTAATTCAATAAACAGGACCTATGCCTAGAGAAAACCCACTGGGAGCATTTTTGTTCTTTCCACTTTTGCACATTCCTTTGTTTGGCGAAACAATAAGACACAAAAGAAGTGCTGACTAAGACAAGTAAACATCTCACATTCAACATGTGAAAGCTATTATTCAGAAAGAGCACAATTTTCACATTTTTATGTGATTTATAGTTAATTCAATAACTTTGCTATTTATGATGATATGCTCTGCTACATTTAGTGACCTTGGAGTCAAAGTAAGACTGACCCAATCAAAAAGCCTGAAAAAGCTTCCCCATGGGCCTCTTTTAGCAGTATAACTTGACAATTTAATTCCATATTTTGAGGCTCCTGGAGGGAAACTCCCAGGCAATCTGTCCCTGAGTGGCCATTGATTAAAGTTATATCCTACCTAGCTCATTGCTATCAAAAATCTCTAGTCATACCCTTAAATGTCAATCATTTGACTGACTAGGTTATTAAAATGTTTCTTAACATTATAGGATTTTAAAGACACAATGGCATCACACCAAAGCTTGTTTTCTCCATGCATGTAAAGAGAAGAGTTCCAATCTCTTTAATCTATCCACAAAAGCATCTTCATTAAAGGGAAAATAAATTCTGCTTTCTTAGTAGGTACATATGATAAAGCAACAAAGTAACTTAGAAAGCAGAATTTATCCTCCCTTTGTTCATCATCAGTGGCATAGCCAGATATTTTTGTATGTGGGGGTAGGGGGAGCTTTGCCGTTTCATGGGAGGCATCAAATATGATATCAATATATATTAAGATATAGTTTCACTCTTTGATTTTCCTGTGGTGGGCTTCTAGAGGTGAGAATCTTCTGTAGGGATCATGCCCCAAGCACCCTCCTTGCTATGCCACCGTTAATGCTATGGTACGGGAGGATTACATTGCATGGTTTGTCAACCAATCTTCAAGGTGTTTAATGAACATGAGTTTGGTCATTAAGAAGTGGTAACTTAAGCACCAGAAAGCGTTTAATTAATAACAACTGGAAATAGTTAAGAGGCCCTTTAAAGACCTGTAAAACTCACTTACTTGACAGAGATGATATATAGTGTGGAGACTGCCAACCAAAAGATAGTTGGGAATACATTTCATAGTTGGTGACTATTACTTCTTTAATAGCATTTTCAACATTGATTGTCATATCAATTAAATCTTTATCAAAATTAAAGAATTGAAGATGATTAAAAGTTTGAAACAACCTTCTGTGTTACAGTCTTAAATGTTGTAAACCACATTTTCATCCAACAATACAGTCACAGAAATGAAAGCTGTTCAAAGATTAATGATAAATCCAGCAAAATTAAAAGATTCTGTTGCTACTACCATTACCACTCTGTCACAGTCAAACTCTGAGAATTAATTAATCCTCCTTGCAGTCCCCAATTTTTCCCATTTCCATTCCTTTGCATCAAACCCAACCTGTCCAAAACACATTGTACATGTGAGTGGAGCATTCTTCACACAATCACTACAACATTTAAGAATGACTCCAGGGTTTCAATGGAAGCCTTTTGTTACTGGTCTATCAAAAACATGGCCCAACTGCCCCAACTACCCTACGATTATGGGCCTGCTTATCATAGATACAGCATCACATATACTGTGACTATAAAAATACCATCTACCCTAAGCACTTCCTTTTTTGTCCACCAAGAAAATTCTCTGCTGTGTTCACTCTCTATGAATTCTTTGATCTGTGTCACACAGTGTCCATTCTTGCATCACTGATCACTGCCCCCAATCTGGGGCAAGGTGCCAAGTCAAGAGCCAATCAAGCTGTGTAAAAATTGTCAAAAATATGGAGAAACTGAAAAGAAAATAGTTTAAGGAGTCAGCCTTCATGTATATACAATCTACCCACTAATGTTCCACTAGCAATTGGCTATTTCTCTGCCAATGTTTCTTATAATAGGCAGTGGGGAGAGGGGGAGGGGGTAGACAGATGAAAACACTTTAATTATTACAACTCCATTAAAAAATGAAACCAATAGCTACCAAGGTAACAACTGTACAACCTCTGACAACACAGTCTTTCCAACATTTTGTTCCATGCATACTGGTTAGAAACTGAGCCATAAAACCTCATCCAACTCCATGCAAACTATTTGTGAAACACTACTCAAACAAGCCACTGGAGCCCCCTCCCGATCTTCATGGTTTCAGAGGACATACCATGAACACACACAATATTTGTTTCAATGAAAATATTTTGACACAAATATGGGTAAAACATCTTTTTTTGGAAGTGTAATACTGATAAATCTTCAGTGATCACTTGTCAGTCTTTCGGATAAGATTACACGTAGTAGCTGTTCTTGTCAGCCACTCTTGGATGGGGCTGTGCATAACAGACCCCATAATGCAGAGGTCTGAAGGTTGAGATGTTGGTCAGTATTATGCACTATACCATATGATGCCATACAATACCACATGATGAAAACAGTGCAAGTCCTTTCACACTACCGCTGACTTTTTTCTTCCTCTCTCAGCGATATATCTATGACCAATTAGTCATGGGATCTAACAAAATAACAATTCTGTCTCATTATTGGTCATACAGTATATTGCTTTGCAACAAGTGGGTGAACGATGAAACTATTTCAACTCAGATTTATTGTGCCCTATCACATCATGCCATATTGCATCACTATTAGTGTGAAAGAGTCTAAGTAATTAAATTGTTTTCAACTTTTTAGTATATCATACTGCGTTGTGTCATGTCTACAGTGAAAGGGCCTTTAGTTTCTGTCTATTCAAGGGACTTCACTCTTTTTACTAGTTTTATTTGATTTTTGTCCTTCCACTTTGGTTGCTGGGACTAAAAAATGTCAGTTATACAATATAACCAAATTTGGAAACAAGAAACAGTGTGAGATACAATCCAATATAAAAAGTGTTCATACAGCATATTTCAGTTCTGCAAAGTGACAATCTGGTTCTAACACTTTCAGATGTACATCTGACTATTAGCTTTCAGAGATTCAGGTCATTTGCCAACTTGAAAAGAGATATTACACAACATAATTACTAAGCAGATGGCAATGACCCAGAAGTATGCCAAGGAACTGGTTTAAGGGCAGCCAGGTCTGTGGACTGGACACAGATGCACATGACTGAGTACTTACTAAAAAGTACAGCTGCTATGATCCATCTTGGTTTATGGAAAATATTCAATGCCCAAAGTAACTTTTTTTTGTTTCTCATTAAAAATTTTGGTTTGAAATGTAATTCTTTCTGTTATAAACCCAACATTTAAAATTTTGGCTGATTCTTTTGAAATGTCTAATGTCTGCTATGGTCAGTTGGCAGTTTACTATTCTGTCTCAGCCATCTTAGTGCAGACATGTTCACAGGATTTCAAAACATTCTTAGGGTGCCCGGTGGAGAGAAAGGGGGGGGGGAGACAAGCTTCCATTTCCATTGAATGACCTTCTGTCCCCCTTCACTCAAGTTTTCTCAAATCACCCAATGCCTCCGATTGGGCAATGTGCCAATGCCCCCCCCCCCATCCCCCTTCGTACATGTCACTGTCTTAGGTGTCTGGGGCGGTATGTATACTACAAATTTTCATTTTTCCATAGGGGCTCCTTTCAAATATTTTTGGGAGAAAATTGTCCTTAAAAAATTTCTGGGGTAATTTTCTGGGTCCACTTAGGCTATGTTTGTTGTTTTTTTGCAATTACTTAGGAGGAGAGGGCAAGTTTGGAATCCTGACATGATATTTCACCTTTCTGTCAGCAATTTTAGCTACTGTGGGGGCTAATCATGTGTCACCCCATTCATATTATCACTGATGGTATGAGTGGTAGGACTCTAGCTTTGGTGGCAGACCCCTGGTGGTTTAAGTGGTAGGACACTGCAGCTGTGGTGGCAGACCCCTTATTGTATGAACAGTAGGACTGTAGTTGTGCAGGCAACCCCTTGTATGGATGGCAGGGCTGTAGCTGTGGTGGCAGACCCCTGGTGGTATGGGTTGTAGCTGTTGTGGCAGGCCCCTGGTGGCATGGGTGGTAGGGTTGTAGCTGTGGCAGCAGGCCCAGTCTTTCTGTTATGACACTTCACCTGGTTCACTAACCCCAATACAACATAACACTGGCTGATACAATCTCTTGACACACAACAACTCATTAAAATGAACTGAAGCCCAAAGAACTACAATTGTTCACCCAGTCCTAAGTTTTGACAAATCAACATTTCACCACCTTTGTGTAAGAATCTATTGTGTTAGTTAGTTAGTTAGATGGAGTTTAACGACACACCAACACGTTTGTGTTATATAGAATCTATTGTGAGACAACTTTACTGCTTATTTTACAGGACAGCATTTGTAATTACATAGTTACACACACACACATCTAAACCTACATGATAGCCCTATAATGAACAAGTTTTCAACAATTAATTCAAGCTTGAAGGTAATTTTGCTAGCACATATTTGTGTGCAGTCACAATCACAATGACTAGGGTATATTTCAAAATCTCATGTCCTCACAAATTTATGCTTACTCTGCAAGTGCTGGTTATTGTTCCAAGCCCTTAGCCAGAGGGTAGGGGATGGGGGAACAGGGGGGAAGCACCCCGAGCAATATTTTTCCCCTCTCCCTGAAAGAATATTGGACATCCTGCAAGCTATCTTGATCCTCCCCTTCCCCCTTCATTACCTTGTCTGGCTACAAGCCTGTCATGTTCAAAACTTTCACCGATACCAGCTAGTCACATCACAAGATGGCATTTTGCCACTGTAAGGATGTTTTACTGACAAATTAATCTACTCCTCAGAAAACAGTTGGAAACAACTCCTCTAAACTTCCAGTCTCAAGTGTATGTACAGAAACCTGATACAAAACTTTAAACAAACACCACACCAACAAAGACAGTGTTCTAATTGTGGTTGGTTGTGCAAGAATGACTCTATTCAAGGCTTCTTAAAAACGAAGACTTCTCCTTGATCAAGTGGCACCTGGTAAGGTCAAGTTTGTTGATTTCCAGATTAAAAGTCTCTCAGTCCTGAAATTTGAGCCCAGGACAAAGAAAAAAATGACCAGTAAAAAGCCTACTTCTCTATTCAAGAATGATGCCCAGGGTTCTGTTCTATGTTATCTTCCCAACAAAGAAAGTGTTAAATGTCACTTAAATCATTATCCATGAACAAAATTCCTTACACAATTCGATTTCTGTCTCCTTAAACAGCTCACTGTCCCATTACAATAAAATCACCTGTTGTTTGACATATATGATATAGTGCAAAATTGTCAGGAAATTGCTCTCAGTCATCAAAGTTGATCACACCATGATGGTCAAGTAAAGTTCTTACAATAGTTACATTGTAATACTGTACATTTCAAGATGAATTGAAGAGAGACTACATTGTCCTGGGATGCACTGACTTAAAATGATGGCGCTGTTTAACAACTGTATGAGTAGAACAGTAGCACTGATAATGATGGTTCCACCATTATCTTTCTCAGTAATAACTTAATTAGCTCTGTATAGATGCAAAATAAGACTTTAATTTTCAGAGACTCTTCATAAATAATAGATTAAGCATGAATTTAAAAGGGCAAAATAAATTTGTTTAACTCTGTATTCAATTCATACCAACATAATTAAAAAATGGCAGTTATCCCTCCAATGGTGCTAAACATGGGTCTAAATTTAGACAGTAAGGTTACTAAGCTACACAAAATTTTACCACAGAATTCTTGCACCTGAAGGAGAACAAAATTTTATGGCTTTTTCATGAGCCTTTTACCACCAAATAATGAATACTTCAATATCTATTAAATCAAAGCAAATATGGAAACTGTTGGATTTGGTCACAAATCTGCAAGAAGTAAATCATTAATCATTAAGGGACTACTTGCCATGAGGGGTGCTGCAATACTTTTGCCCTAACTTTTAATGCAGGTTTGCCCTAAAAACAGCGTATGTTTTGTGCCAAAGTGGAAGAACGGGGGAGGGTAGAAGGGACCCCTACTTCATAAACCTATGATACCCATTGTATAAGCATTTAAAAGAACTTGCAGTCTTTCCAAAATTCCAAAACTTTTCCAAGATTCATGAAATTCTTGCAAAACTCATTAACTTTCCATGTGTGGGTACTGAAAAAAAAATTTCCATGCTACAGGAATCCTATAATCATGCATACCTTAACTGTGGGCTGGTTGCACAGTTAATATGGATCAGTGTGTGTGCATGTGTGTTTGGGAGAAGAGGGAGTGTTGAATACATTAGGGGAGCAGAAGTTGCAGCAAATATTTGTGAGGTAAGTTTTGTAGCCTTAAGGTGGCAAAAGCACCACTGAGATATACTAAATGAGCTGTTATTATCTTGAAGCAGATATATGTTACTATTGCTTTCATACATCATTTTACCTATTGCTCTACCAGACAGCAACTTTTTGGACTGAGATCTAAAGGTTCTCTATTGTCACATTTTTGTTGTTACAATTGAGGGTCTCACACAATCAGTTCTTTCAATTCTATACACATATTTCTCACTACCTACTGAATTATTACTTTCCATTTCACACTTTTCAGGAGTTTTGATTTTCCACCAAACCTATGGCCAAATGACAGCATGCTACAAAAGGAACACCTGTGACTAAGTATTGTATGGGAATTGAGAACATCTAGGAACTATCCACACTGCTTTCATTTTCACAAACATACACAATGAACTCTTAAATGCGACCCCCTCCCCCACTCTGTTACCTTGGTCTTTGACCCTTCCCCCTCCCATGAATCCTTTGTAACCTTGTGAAGATGACCCCTTAGAAATGACAGATTACTTACTTCTTTGTAAATGCACTTTAAGACCTGAAAGCATTTTATAAAAGAAAAGCACTTCTTTTGTGTCCAAGTATAATTATCTCCAAGCATACTAACCTTCTGCTGCCATAGCAACTTATATCATCTTGTCAGGCTCCTTCTCTGTCTTAGTGCTTTCTTGGGGCTAAGGTCTACAGGTCCTTTCAATTCCATTAAATATTTCTTCGTGCCTGCTATATCAGTACCCTCCATTTCATGCTTCTTCAGCAATCTTGGTTTTCCACCGAAACTACGGACAAATTGCAGCATTCTGTGAAAGAGAAGTTGCAATAAAGTGTATTGAGACATTATCACATTCTGCAACATAGTAGTTCCAAACATGAAAAGCCTGTTTGAAATTTTGACTGGTGCAAAGGACTGTGCAATATGTGGATGGTAAAGCAAATCTTGCTAAGAAAACTAGCTTCTGAGAAATTATAGGATGTAATTGTAGACTACACAATAAGCAGTAGCCCAGGGATATCCAACCAGCCCACAACAATCAGTGGGTAGATTTCATTCTGATTTGTACAGGATTAGTAAAAGTCATCAGGTTTTGCTAGACAGAAGTTTAATAATTTTCATCTTTTTTTGGAAGTTTCCATTTACCAACTTGAAACCTCTGAATGAGGAATGTTTGAATGTACCTTAAAAGGTCTGGGAAGACCAGCTTCATTAAAAGACCTTATGCATATGATGGCACAGTGTGCCCTCCAATGGAAGCAAGAGCATATCATTGCAACTGACACCAGAAATGCAGACAGCTGATTTGTGTACCGGTCGAATACGCCCATAACTCTACTGCATGCCCATGCCAAACCAATGTCATGTGTGCAGTGTGCTTCATTGTATTTCCAACAAAGTGTTGTCCCTTGACATCAGTACATAAGGGTCTAGTCAAAGTGGACACTTTGCACTCACTCTTAATGATATTTCCCAAAATCAATGTTAAACTTACCTATTAGGTGGAAGTCCTGTGTCTCTCTGTAAAGATTCCAGTTTTGTTTGAAATGAATCCACATGAAGTGCTAGAAGTAATATGTAGATCATGATCTTATCTTTAGAGAGTTTTGTTAAGCTCCTACAAAAAAGGGGATGACAGATTCATGAGAAACAAATTAGAAGAAAAAAATGGATTCACAATTCTGCAAGCTCTTACCAAAATTTTTCATCCCTTAAACAATACGCAAACTATTTTTCACAAAGTTGGTATCACACTACAAAGTCATGAAGCTACTCGATGGTGGATACGTAAGCTATGAACAATATTTCATGAACAGAAAAGTACAGATAGTAAATATTTAGTTTACGGCACATTGCATCACCTTCTGTCTCCCAAGCTCTAACAGCTTCCTACACCTATGGCACAGGGTGAATATATCTTTTATCTTTGTGAAATCATTCCATCTCACCAATAAAACTGAGACAATACTTTTCTACCTACAACTACACCAAACTACATAAGTTTTGAATTTTGCATCATCTAAAATTGAGAGTTTTTCTAACAAACTATTCATGAGTTTGTTGCGAGCCTTTTTCCTTAAAAATAAAGTCGTCCAGCAACATGAATGTGATTTGAAAGGGCTGGTTCATTTTTCCAAACATTTCAGTTTTGACACATCTCGGATGGTAAATGGAACAACAGTTGTTTATTCTGTATCAACATGATCACACCAGTGATGTAAGAAAAGATCAGTTATGTGATGATTGCAATATATTTTTCATATAAGTTCAGCATGTGTCCCAATACCATCATACATCATAGCTCATAAACTGAAAGTGTGTGAATGGTGTTTGTGTATAGCAGGACAATAGATTCAATTGTAAAACAATGTATACTTGACCATTAAAATTTTCAAGAAATAAAAGAGATGCCTGAAAGTAGCCTGTATTAATTTAAACTTACCTTACCAACCCCTTACATTCATTAATATAAATGAAAATTCACTTAAAACAGAAGCAGTGGATAATAAAGAGAATTCCATCTTACCTTTTTATTGACCCTGATGGGGTACTGGATTCTTGCAAAAAATTGCTGACGATGTAGTCTTTTACACTAGGAGGGATTTCATTCAACATTGTTACTAGAAGAAAGTATCAAAAGAAAATTTAGTTTAACAATCAGCAGAATTTTTCTGTTCTTTCAAATCAGCCTCCATAAAGATGAAGAAGCTTTAATGAAAGAACAGAACAGAGTAACATACCTGTCACACACTGCCGAATTGATGTGTCGGCAAATTTGGTACTTCCAGTCGGGTCACAAGGTCAAGTGTACCATGACAACAGGCGAACCTCTGCATGCTCAGGGCATGTATATAATACTATAGCACCCATGCTGGGACACTGTTAATGTGGTACACTTCACCTTTGACCATTTACATAATGCATTGCATGGAAACATTTCCCAACACGTCAATTAATGTTATCATGCAACATTCCATAGAGGCGAACATAAACACTCATGCTAATGCTATTCTTCAACAACTCTTGCCATTCTGCATTAGGCAGGGTTCTGTCCAAGATTGCTGGAATGCTGGCAGATTGTTTCCTGGATGCATGACAAGAGTACAAACACGAGTTGTGACACAGGTTGTCCCACATCCCAAACACACTGGGGAGGTACCTTTCCAAAAATGATAGAGTTCTTCCAAATAAGGACAAGGAAATACATCAGACCTATACATTCCCAGTTGGTATGGTGGAAAATTTGCGCCCTTCATAGAAACAAGTTGATAATTAATAGTGTCTTGGTTGAAATTTATATGGAAAACATTCATGGCCGGGAAATGATACATATCCTGGGAAGTAAGAAGTTACAAGTCCGTTATGCTGTTATCTGAAATCAGCACCAGATGGAAATAGCACTCTCTTTGAGCCTAGTGATAGTCAGCATTTCTGTAGCCTGGCATTTTTAAACCTAGATATTAGTCATTCTCCTTCATGCTGAACCAGGGTGACCAGACGTACATGGGATTGTCCGGTATTTGGTTCATTTGTCCCGCGTTGCGTATTGAACCTCTCCGGATGCCTATTTGTCCCGTAATTCCATGTTACTAAAAGGGGGTTCCTCACAAAATACTCAAACAAGGAAACAAATCTCTTTAACTCTGCAATGGAAGGATGGACGGTTACAGCCACTTGCAAGGAACCTTGAAATCTACAGTACAAGTGCATTAGTAGCCTTCCAAAGCCACCTCACCTACATGTGCTCATGTGTTACAACTTACAATTGTGGGCTAACGGAAGATAGTGTCGAGGTTCGTAGTCTGTTCCGCAGTTTATTCCCGCATAACACTAGTGCTGCTGGCATACTAGTTGCATGTAGCCTGCGTACGTATTAGATCAAAATTACTTGCATGTAGCATGTAGCACTTAGCCTAGTACAGTGCACGTGCACAAGCACTATAGGCTGGGTATATGAGTACAACCACGGTGCACAGCGCGGCAGACCTGGTTAAAGCCCACACTGATAAGCAAGTACCAAAAGCTGTCTCATCAAAAGAGAAATTTAACTGTAAGTGACATCTTCACAACATTTTTGGACCTTGTGATTTACAACGGGGACCAGTCTGATTATGAGTTTTTGGTGCTTTGAATGCACTCAGATCCATGAGCTTCCAGGGCTTTGCCCCTAGACCCCCACCAGGGCTTTGCCCCTGGACTGGGGCCCTAAGGTGGGCCCCTGGACCCCACCCACTGGGGGCTACACACTTTGCTTTCACTGTGCACACGCGCAAACAGTCCACCTTCCACGCAACCAGTGTTCTGTATTTTAGTTTTCAAAATCTGGTCACCCTGTACTGAACAGGGGCAGCAAAGGCAACAGGGAACAACTAACTGGTGCGGTGCCCATAGCACATCCTTTCCACGTCTTTGCGTGCTTGCTTGCAAACTTTCCTGACTGTTTTGGACCTGTTTTGTCCTGAATATTCAAGTACGATATTCACATGACACTCAGACACTGTTACAACAATGCACTGACTCAATTAAGCTTAACATGAAGCATATCAGATGTATTGTTTGGGGGAGAGATGCTGCTACATATTAATTCTTGCATTAAACCTTGCCCACTCATTACTATGCACAATTTAAGCAACAAAAGCAAAAGGAGACAATTGAATTTAGTTTATTATAAGAAAACTCCCCAGTAGGTTCCCACCAAACCTTGCCTTCTGTAAATTGGCTTGTTGACAATCATTTTTAACTATTTTTGTGCATCGCCCTGCCTACTTATGAATATTTATTTAGATTGTCAAGTAACAGAATAGAAACTTTACAACAAGTTTCTAAACACACAAGACTAAATATGAAGCAAATCAAACCTGCCATAAAGGAAATATTATAACTCTTTTTGTTACATGAAGTCCTGCCCACTTCTTACTATACTAGTGACAAAAGTTATAGGACATCCCTTTAGACTTAGGGTAAAGTAACAGATATTGGGATCATTGCCACCAAATGTTTCATTCTTCCACCTTTGACCATTGAAGGATAAAGCTGAGCCAATTGTTTATTTTCATCATTCTACAAGTGAAGCATTTATTGTAAAAATTTTCTTAAATCCACAAAGGAACACATCTTAAAACAATAATTTCACCTTCTGAAATATAACACTCATTCCTTAATTCATGGTCCAAAAAATTTTTCATACCATGTCCATCTTCTTTCAAGTTACATGGAATAACTGGACAGTAATTCAGCAGAAATGATATAAATCCTTAGAAGCAGACTACTCACAGCTCTCCTGGTTTCTCTTTTTGGAGATAAACAACTGCATAAGGACTGTTATGTAAGCCAAGATGGCCGCTTTCTGTTTGACTGACATATCCTTATCTTCAGAGAATGCATAATCAGATAGTGGTAGGTGATCTAGGACATAGAATGGGCAACTGTGGATATAAAATAAAGTAAAATAGGCAACTGAATGTGGCTTAATCTTATGTTTGATTTCAATAGGACTATTGCATCATAGATTAAAGTTATGATAAATGGCTGATTAATAATTATTATGTCATATATGCAAAGGATCATGGCAATTGAGAGTAAAACTTTCAACCAATCAAAAGAAGGGGAGGACTATCACTAGTGCTAACATTAGCTAGCTATAGCAGAGACGTACATAGTCCAGGTGTAAACCGAACTACGTCTCCTCCTTGCACCCTGTCAGTGTTTTCAAATTAAGGGAAATCTACATGTTTGCTATCAATTTTCCCCCAGAACATCATCTGCCGATTCCATTGACCATCTGTGGTTATGTGTTGTCATGGTACCTAAGGCTTTTTGACAATCAGCTAGGCCAGTAGTTTATACTCCTAGTGTCCATCATACATCACAGTCATTAAACTCTGCTATTGTAACTGTTCATGAAACAGGGACCAGGTCTCAACTCACCTTGGGCCAATCATGATTGCCCTTTAAGAAGCAAACGTCAAAGTTACATTAAAATTATCATAAGATTAGCGATGTGTAGCACAGAGAAAATACCTCTCACAATTTGCAGTAAATGATTGGAAAAAAGAACACTTGTGAAAAGATGAACTTTTAGTACTTTTCAGGGTCATTTACCTTTCTTCTTTTTGCCATTTTTCTATTTCCTCTGCAGAAGCATTAAGCAAACTGTCTCCCTTTTGATCCAAATGCTCCATTAATGCTAATGGTAAAACTGAAGGAAAGAAAAAACAAATAATTTTTATGAAAAATATGAAAGTCAGAAAAGGTGTTGTCCTTGTTTGCTATAAGATATTTGGAGAAATGGGCTGAAATATTGTACTAAAAACCACTTAATAACCTGAAGTAGCTTTTTAAGAATGGTTCTGCAGATTTTGATACTTATCACTCCCCACAAAGCAAAAACCTGGGAATGATCCCAAAAAGCTTCACTCCCCAAGAAACATGGCACTTTATGAGAGCTGTGAACAGGCAAAATTTTTATCATTGTAGAAAGATTCTTCATCCTTTGTTTGAAATTTTAACTAATCATACTATTGAGCATAGTGGGAGACTAAGACCACTGACTTCATATACTAATTGCTATCACAATTCATTCACTAGTTTGGCCATCTGGTCTATCAACTCAAATTTTAAAAGATATGAGGGGGGAGGGCTGCTTTAACTTTAGTGTTGCTTTAACTTACAGGCATTTTCCAGTGGCATTTCTCAAGGGTTTCATGTGAAAGAGGAAAATTTTCCAATTTGTGTCCTCCAAACCCCGTAGCAATACTCTTTTCCTAACTTGAGACATCTCATATTAAAGAGTGCTTATTCTTGTCAAGAAATACCTCCAGTTCTCATCAAGGTCACAGATTGTTATGTAAAGTGGGCACATTGCCTCAGATTCTCTTTGTTTTTC
>WURT03268743.1:0-25609 GCA_009936505.3 Holothuria glaberrima
CTGGAAAAAAGGCCGTGGCCGGCTCGACTTGAACCAATTGGTTGGAAACCGGGCCGTTAAACCTCATCTAACTAACTTCACGCTTCCTAAATTTGGTGTTTTTTCAACTTGACGTACCAACTATGCGAAAATTCCTAGTGATACAACAAGCTCTTGCTTTTCGTATAAATCATAAATTCTTAAGTTGTAAATTCTCAACTCACGTAAACTTCTTAATTGCTGGAAAGACATACCGAAAAAGTTCGAAGCAGTTTCCATAGTACCTATTGCAACATTGATAAATATTTTACCTGCCACTGTGTTCAATACAGTAGTGTAGCATGCCCTCTGAGGGGCGGAGCGGTCGGTGGTCACTAAGATGATGGCGCCAATGCTAGACTCTATTTTAAAGGCAATAGGCAGTCGCCCCAAAATTTGATTTAAAAAACCAGCAGACTCTTGCAAATCTCTTATTGCATTACAAGCACCTTTGAAGACGTTTTGAACATAACTATTACAAACAATAGGTAAAGCAGGAGGAAATTCTCCTTAAATTTCACAATTCACATTTTCACAATTTCACATGTCACATGATCAAAATGGGCCATTCATGAATTAGATTGACGGGGCATACTAACTCTGATTGAGGTGATTGTATTTTCTCTTTAAATTAGAAACACGAGGCACAAGGCACGTAACATTCTAGACCAGGGAGCAGAGGCAGGTCCCTAGACAGCTTGTCAATTTTGGGGGGAAAAGTTTTTGCTTGGGTGATTTACGCGGTCATTGGGTGTCATAATCGAAGTGTAAGGAGCATTTTCACAGAGTGCCCTGAGGCTACGATCGGGCATTACCTGCAGACTTAACCGTGCTCTCACCGTCTTGGCTTTACAGCTTTAAGAGGGTTAGGCCTGCATTGATTTTAGGCATAACGCACATAATGAACGTAAGTATAAATGAAACCTTGCTGAAGCAGGCTCTTAGCAAGACAACGAAGGGTGGTGAAGCAGCTTTGGGGGAGGGGGGGCGGGGTGTGGCTGGAATTTTCCGGGATGAACTATGCTAACATTTGTATTTAATAGGGCAATAATAATTTTTGTTTTCATATTTTTGTGTATGGAGATCGCTCGAGCCAACTCCTATTTATTGTCTTCGGACCTGTGCCGAATTCGGGAAAAATTTTCAAACCACAGCTTTTTTCTTTTTCTGCAGCTGTATGATGGTCCCAACGAACAAAGCACCGAATTAGCCAAGTTGTGCGGAAGCACCATCCCTCCTAGTTACTCATCGACAGGCCCTGATATGTATGTACTGTTCAAATCAGACGCATCTGTCCATTCCATCGGAGTGAATGCAACGTACACAATCAATTAAATCCAGTTTCACAAAATGTTTTTTTTTCTCAATAATTTTTGTGATCGTTCGTTGGTTTTGCGAATTTGGTGGCTTCAAAATCTCATATATTACTTTGAAGGTGTAAACTGGTGTCGGGATTATGCAATTTTAGTGTAATTATCTTTCTCTAAAACAACTGTAAAAATTAAAAACGCGATAATACAAAGATATTAAATTACATGTTTAAAATAATGCTTGTATAACTGAATTGGTTTTCTTAGTTTTATTTTTCTGTTTCTTATCGAACACAAAGGAATCACGGGATACCGCTTATAGATTCATATGTGTGACAGACAATGATTGGAATCTCGAGGAAAATGCCTGAAATTTTAGTAATCCTATAATTTTCGATGAAACACGTACAGTAGGGGTTCTAAATTATTTTCGTTGGCGGGCCATACATGTCACATTGCCTTTCTTAACATACATACTGGGGGCCATGGCCCCCAGTGACATACACAGTCCCCCACTCAGCTCATCCCCCCGAGTATGGTCCTTTTTTTCGGGAAACTTTTATGTAGACGTGTAAACAAAGCCCAGTTTCATGCTGACAGGATAGGGGAAAGTACTAAACTACTTCACTCAGTAAAGAAAATAAGGATAGTTAGATAGATTAACATGTAAGCCCTGTGGCGTGCAATTTCTGGCAATCTCGACAGCATTAGCGTACACTGGGGAGGCATTAGGGCCATGCCACCCTCACTGATGCCAATTTTTCTAAGTTACTAAAATTACGTAAACTTTTTAATACAAGTTTTGCTTCAAAAGGTAGCATATGTGGCACCAGATTGCATGCAAAGACACCTAATTTTTCAAAAATGGTCCTAAAAATTTTTCCTAAAAAAACGTCAATTGTTTTAATACAAGTTTAACTCCAAAAGGTAGCATATATGGTACCAGACTGCATGTAAGGACACCCAATTTTTCATTTCCAAAGGGGAGGGGGACACCCCTCCCCTAGACTCCTCCCCAGGCCAGCCATCACACAACACACTGCATGGCCCATGAGCACGCCACTACTGGAAAGGCATTTTTCTGAAAAATTTCTTCGTAAAGTACCCACCAATCAATGGTGGCCCTCCGCTTAGATGGTCCCTTTCGTCAAATGGCCCCACTAAAAATTCTTTAAAAAGGCCCTGACATGTCACCTGGAAAATTTCGTTAGAGAGGTCCGTACTTTTGTCCTAAGAGTCTCATTTTGAAATAACCAAACGATGTCTCGGGAACGAGAAGTGTTCAACTCGACCGTGGTGTCCAGGAACCATTTGAGGCCCCCTGGTGGGTCCAGAGCAACGGTATGTGAACAACCTGGCCGAGTGGATGAAGGTGGTGGCACTTGAAGCGATGAAGCTTAGCAGCCAGGAAGTTCGGGTTTTGATTCCCGGCCGGGTCAAAGCAAAGTGGGTTTTTCATCCAAGAGCAATCTACGGTTTTCCTATCTGAATTGGCCTTTTAAAAGAAACCAGGTTAGATCATATTGTTGAGTTGGGTAAGCACCCGACGTGAAGTTGTAATTCATAAACGATAGGCAAGTTCTCCCGCATGGTCGCTCAAGATCGTAAAACACCTATCCTTCAAGGCCTGACTATAATTGGCTCTTAGGTATATAACTTTGAACTAAATGCAGTTTTATCTGTCCATTCCAATTATATTAAAGCGCACTGAAAAGATGATCACAAGTATCACAATTTGATCATTACTTTTCGTAATGGCGAAAATCTCGCTCCATGCTCTCACTAAATTTAGTAGTGAACATTTGTTTTGAAATGTGTGTAGGAGGGGGGACTGTGTGTGTGTGGGGGGGGGGGTTTCATTACACTATCTGACCGGAGCTTCATCATCGGTTGACAAATAGCATGCCAAAAATAATTTTGCTTAACATGTCTCCTAGATTGTCGATAATGGCGCTTACCAAGCGTTGTAAATTGCATTTAAATACTTTCTTCAATTGAACAGGGAGATGTTGTTGGAAATAACAACTCCAAATAACAACTCCCTGATTTGAAAAAAATCTTGATTTAGTGGTAACCATAAACTCTGAAGGAACTGTTGAAGTTCTTGCGACATCTTCTGTTCTCGTTACAACTCGTATTTTCTCGTAGTTGTACCCGAGCGACTCTCTGGTGTTGTCGATGTTCTGTCTTTTAGTGATGAACTTCTGTTTTGTAACTTTTGTTTTGTGTGAGGTAACAATCGTGGCCGTGGACATTACATCCGTGAAACTGATAAACGGTATTCGTCTCCTGACAAAATCCGTCCACGGGAATACGCTTTATGCCTAAAAGTTTTTCTTTATCGTTTCCTTGGTGTCGAATGAAAACGTTTTCTTTGTACGCCTTCCACTGTAACAACTCATTACTGACAGGGCGACTCTTTTCTAACTTGAACCCAGTCTCTTCTCGACGTCTGAAATATGGTCCGGTTGGCATGTTCTGCATGGGAGCCCACAAATAGAGGGCGTTGGCGTCAAAACCGATCATCTTTTGACACACGTTGTTCGTGTTTCTAATTTTTGTTTTGTCTTTTTCCTGGTGGCGGTGAAAAATTATGAATGGCCCTCCGACGAGGTTAGCCCGAAACGCGTATTGTAGATTTTGATGTTTATCGTCAAACAAAGAAAATGGTTCACCTTTGGCCTTCTGAAAGAGATACTTCATGGTGAGGCCTGGCACGGATATCCCGTCCTTGAAAACATCGATGTGTCGTTCTCTTTTGAGATGCGCCATCTTGTCTAGCGCCTAAAAAATTGGGACGACGTCACGATTATTATACCAGGTGAGAAAGTTTCTCATCGTTTGCATGTTTTCTTGTTGAAACACCTCTTAGCAATAAACGTGTTAGTCTGATGTGATGTTAGACTTTTTCAAGTCGCTGTCGATTGTCAAAATTAGCCCAGTCGTACGGGAAATATCCTTTACTTTGAGAACATTCATAGGCTTTTAGAATCGCATCGTAGCTGAAACCCGGGGCGATGAAATTGACGAGATCGAGAAACAGCAAGTGTTTTGATTTCACTGACATGTAGTTGTTACATCTCTTGACGATGAATTTAAGCGGATCGTTTTCGACCAACCACGGGAAAAGATGTTGCTTGACCGAATTGATGTCATATTTGCCAAAATTAAAGCCGAGTGCTGGCAGTTCCTTCAAATAGGCCACAAGTTTTTCATACAACACCTGTAGGTAATGCTGACGAGGCTTGCTTGTTTCTTCCGTTCTTCGCGTAACTCCTCAAAGTTTGTTTCTCAGCCGCAATGCATGACTCTATTTCTCGGATGTAGGGGTCGTAGGTTGCGGAGTGTCATACTTTTCTCTGATATTTCTGTCATGTAACAGAACATGTTTTGCAGTAATTTATCAGCGTTTCCCTCCGAGATAAAGCACAACGGATTTTTATAACTAGGTACATTACTACAAACACTCACACTCAGAGGCACGTGTAACTCTTCCAAAGTTAGTTTGCTCGTCGCTGTCGCTACTTCCTTCACGGTCTCGAAACAAAATCCAGTTGCAGTGGGAATGAGCACTTTATATTTGCACTTATTTAAAGGTTCGTAGTTGACGGACTAAGATTATAATTTTGCGTCAATACTAAGCAAAGACCACCGAACAGGAGTATAGGCTCCTTTACTCTCTGTGACGAAACTCAGGAAGCCCGTTCTAGAGAGCACACTCGTTGTAGTTTCTTATGAACGGTGCACGGTGCATAGTACGAGGGACTTGACGGGACTGTTCAGACTAGTGGTGCAGAATATGGGAACCTTTTACCCTGTTCTCTGCTTATGTAAATTTATGAGAACCCAAATCGGTCATTTCCTTCAAGATCATTTTCAAATTGCTTTCTTTAGCTGTAGGCTACTAACAATTGAGTCTATAAGTTTGTACACCTCAGAAAGCAAAAAGTGCAACTATACTATAACTGTTATCATGTGCGTATGGGACTATCTGGACTTGGGGGCACAAGTTTTTTGCCCGAATCTCTGAGCCTTTTTAGACAAATTTTTCCCGAATTTCTACAGATTATGCCCGACTTTTAAGGTTGTCCAAAAACTGGGAACACAGTGCCCCTATCCTCCTTTTCTCGTGCGCTTATGACTGAAATAAAAATTGTGGTATGAAAAGTTTTATAAAGTGCAGCATATGCACTGTAAAGTGAGAGAAGCATGCAAAACTGGCGCTTAAATCTGTCCTTAAATTACAGTAGTAAATTGTTAGCAGGTGTAAGCAAGTATAATTTTTGCTCCACGGTGTTTGGGTGTAACTTCAAATTGTCTTATATAATAGTTTTATAATAGTTTGTAAATAAATCTTCCTTGTCAAATTCAGGCAAGTGCACATCAAGGTATGGGAGTTTGTGAGGGGGCGAGAGGTGATAGGGCACGTATCCCGCAGGAAGTAACCTTTAAGGGGACAAGGTGAAACTGGGCAGATTTGGAGCTGATGTTATAGCGTGCTATAAAAAAGGCTGATATTTGGACAAGGGCGCTATTGTAATACTGGTTATGGCAGCCTTTTCACTTAGATTAGGCCACAGCTACTCCATGCTACCCCATGCTTCCAGGAAGAGTCGCAATGCTTGTTTAATTTATCTGTCAATTTGTACCGCTATGCACCGTGCTAAGAACTACTTTGTAACACGTTATTAATTCCTCTACATCTGATTGGAGGAAAAGTGGTCATATGCATGCCATGGGTTATTTGGTCTTATCACCCGGTTGTGTGTTATCTATCGTGGGTTAGTCTGGAATAACACACTGAGCTTGGCCCTCTCCGCTCCTTGAGTCAAAATTTGACTAAAATCTGGCCTGTTTAGGAAGTTGGTGGTATATAAAACAAAAAATGAATGTTTTCCATTCGTGTGATAGTATGGATAATTTCATTCGTTGAAAAACGAACTTTGTATTCAACTCGGCTTCGCCCCGTTGGATAGAACCTTCAATCTTTAAACTCACGAAATTATCTATACTATCACACTCACAAACACCATTCGTTATTTGTATATTATTTACTAACGAGACTAGTTTGACGACCAGATTATCTATCAAGAAACATCTGTTTTCAAATGTTTTTTCATCAGGTTTACGACGGGAGTGACTCGACAGGAAGACTTCTCGGACAGTACTGCGGAAGTTCTATTCCGGATGCAACTTCCAGTTCCTTTAACCAGATATACCTAGAATTCACAACCGATTCTGCCGTCACTTCCAGCGGATTCCATGGCACTTTCACCTTCTTCGATGAATCAGGAAAACGTATGTCTATTTTGGAAAATAGAAAAATAGAAAAATATAACTTCCCCTAAAGCTAGTTTCTCACGAAGACAAATTCGCACGTTTATTTTTGTGACTGTTGCGTTTTCAAAAACGCACTAGTCCCAAAAATAAAGGTGCGAATTAAGTTAGTATGTCTCACGTGAAGACAGGAACGCCAAAGCTACGCCAAACAGACGTAAAATATCAGCACTAACTTTGAACTAAGCTGTAACTAATGTAATGAAAAACAAGGACCCATCCGGCCCAAGAAGGATTTTAAAAACGTGTATTTTAATGTTTGTTGGCTGTAAGGGAAGGGTGTGGTGTCTAAGTGGAAGGGTTGAAACTCCTCCCCTTAAGAAATTTCCGCTTAGGTAGATGGCTTACTTGCAAAATGGTTCTAATATTGACAAAGCTTTAAACTGGCTTTAGCATGGCAAACCTTTAGTGGTTGTACCATGAGACCATGAATGCTCTGGGATAATTACACAATGGGAGCTTCAGAATGGTGCTATTGACAGACATTCGTATGACACTTTAGGAGAGCAGACCGAAAAACGTACTGATTTTAATCAACTTGAATGAGAATTCAAATGTACCGTTGCCAAAGATGAATGACCGAGAGGGAAGTAAAAGTATAGCACAGTGGTACAGAGGATTAATAAGTTACATGTATCAAATGATTGTTTTCTGAAAATACACCTTTAAATAAACTTGTGCTATAAGCAATACACTTCAATCCATGAACATCACGATGAGTAATACACTTCAAGACATGAGTGATACATTATAACCCATGAACATCATGATGAGTAATACACTTTAACCCATGAACATCGCAATGAGTTATACAATTCAACCCATGAATATCGCGTTGAGTGATACACTGTAACCCATGGGCATCACGATGAGTAACGCACTTCAATCCATAAACCTCACGATGAGTAATACACTCAAATCCATGAACATCACGTTACAAACGTTGTCCATAATACAAGGTTGACACAAAATCGCTTCTTGATGCAAGCCTGAGATAGAATTTAAAACATTTTCTAATACTGGTCATCAGGCATGGCGGGCCGAAGTTTTTCATTGACATTGTTGTAAAACCCGTTAACGTAACCTATCTCTAAAGAAGTACGTTTTGGATGTTATTGAAGAAAATATAGAATTTGAAGGGAATTGTGATACTTTGGGAAGGATTGCGAAAATTTTGGTAGTTTGCGAACGATATGCGACATCTGACCTTATCGTCTTCAGAAATCGATAGCTTAGGCTGTTTGGGGTTCATTTGAAGACAAGCGAAAATTTCTTGGAGGAATGTGTTGCTTCACAAATGCCCCTCATGCTGGTGAATTCTAGAAGTCAGTATGGTGGAAAGAGGTACCTGGAGTTTCCCCTCATACTATGCTCGGCTGCCACTCCTCTATTTGTTTTTCCTTTATTTCTCTCCTTTTCCTCGCTCCTTCCACATTTTCCCTCGTTTTGCAGACTGATGTAAATTTTGTTGCCTCACCTTGACACGATATCACACTGGCATATACAATATTCGGCATGCCTGTGAGCTATTTCAGTGCAGTTTCGCCGACGAGTATGTTTACATTTCATGTGTTTTTGACGGGGTTCCTCAAAAATTACGACACGAGTTATCTACACTAGCCTACATACATTCCAATTTTCCACCTGAGTCCCCCTCCCCTCCCTCTGCACACAACACGCAAACGCCATTTTCCGGTTCTTCCTTCTTCCTTCTCACTTTCCTCTTCTTAGCTTCTTTCTCTTTCTTCTTTTCCCCTCTCCCCTTTTTTTCACTACATTTTCCTTCATTTTGCCGAACGGTGCAGAATTTTGCCGACTATATCAGTGAATGAGGGGACCCACCCCCTCTAGCGAGGGAGCTACCCCTGCCACCGCTTCCCTACGCCATGTCTCCTTAAAAAGATGTTATGTTTTGCACTATCTAGGATTCACCTTTTTATTTGGAGTGTAACCAACATTCAGAAAAATTCGAAAATGTATACAGACTAGGTACTGCATCTCCGCAATATGATATCATGAGGTACCGTCTTTGCGTGGAATGTGAAATAATGAAAAAAAAGAATAATCCCAAAAACTCGTACACAAAGTGATTGATATTGGCTTTAAGTAAAATATTGCGTTTGTTGTACAGAAAATTTTTTATTTTTTATGTTCCTTGTTGCTCCAAAATAATTTGTTGTCCCAAATTTTTATTAAGTTTCAAAAAATTCAACATCAGTTACTATTGTAATGCCTTATATTGGAAAAGAATAAGCGTACCCTTGGAGTTTATTGGTGAGACTGAATGGTTTAATGATGATTTTAGCTACGAACGCCATGTTGGTGTATTTTAAACACAATATTTCCCTTTAAACATCACAACAGACTGGTTACATATTAGCAGAGCGGCGCCAGGGGATTTTGATAGGGGGGCAATGCATGGGGTGAGTGATCGCTGTCTTGGGGGAGGGGTCTAAGAAGAGGGGTGTCCCCCTGTGAATTCTAATTTTTGGTTGTGTAAAAAATGATAGAAGCCTTTGTTGTCTAAGAGAAGAGTATGTTGTCAACAAACCTCCTGAAGCCCCCTTTTGGAGAATTTACTGCCTTCTAATCGGGGAAAGTTTTTACTCCAAAATACGGGATAGGAGTCCATAGTAACTTTCTTGAACTATTACGAAAATTTTTCTTGTTTCATGTGTGCATTATAAAAGGGTATCTAAAGGCTGCAAACACTGGATTAGGGCCTCCTGGAAGCTCTGGATTAATTATATGGATCAGATATAGGCCTAGCCCACCCCTACTCTTCTGTTCTTCTCCTTTATCTTTCGCTTCCTTCTTTCTTCTCTTTGGTTTTCTCCTTTTCATCTTTTTACCATTTCTTTTGCTTCTCTTTTCCCCTTTCTTGTAAATTGTAGGGGACGGTCGCCTCTGCCCCTCTGAAGCGCAGTCCCTGGCCGACACCGAAATATCAAGGCGTTAAAAACGTGCAAACTATATGCAACATTGAAATAATTAGTGTGGGTAGGTAGTCAAATGCTCAATGCTCGTTCTTACGTTTAAAACAATTCTAAGATCGCAAATCTCAGCTACCTTAGGGCCTATCAACATTCAAAGATCGTGCCATAAATCGACATGGAAACCGCCCTCATTAGGCTCTACAAAGTTATTTATTGACATATGACTCCGTTCGCTTAATGAGGTACTATGGCGCATAATAGCCATATCCTTCATGGAATATTAAACCTGCATTAATGTAAATAACGGAGAAAACAGAAAACGTTACGCTTACCGCGAGAATTGCAAGTTTCAGGTATTTCGTAACGAACAATGTAACTATTAATATTATGATAGCAAGGTGACATACTGTAACACCTCACACCACCCTCTACAAAGTTATGTGTTTTAAAACGTTACTAAGACGATTTTATTTTGGAGGCTAAAAAACTGTAGGTTGGCAAATGCCTACCCTGCCCCCTGTGGCGGCGCCGCCCCTGCATATTGGCCAGTTTGTTTTGAAAGTCATGATAACTCCTCTGCCAAAAAAGATGGCGATGCATAGACCAGTTAAGCATCTAAATGCGTTGTTTCTTTGTTGTTCTTTCTGAGGTTAAGAATTAAGTGTGCCCTTTTGTTTCTGTTACTAAAATGAGCTCCCTTTCTTTCTTTGAAATCTTTTCGAGAAGAAAATCAGCTGAAATAATCCGAATTTCCACCTTCTCATGCAGCTCCCAGTAGTTGTGGATCTAGGCACACTGATCCAATCGGAAACCTCTTGACTCCAAATTTTCCATCCCCCTATCCGGCAAGCGAAAATTGTGGAACTCAAGTACACAGTGATGACGTCAGTAAAACAATCACCATCTGGTTCAACTACTTCGATGTAGAAAATGATATTACATGCGGCTATGATTACGTTGCGGTAAGTATAAACTACTGAAGTTTAGCAGTCTCGAGAACCAAGTCTCGTTTCTAAGTTATAGTCTCAAACCAATAGACCTTATGCATATAACGTCACAGAACAGAAAGTGTGCCCCGAATGAAGGCAAACGTGTATCATGAAGTTTACACCAACAAATGCAGGCAGCTGATTTGTGTACCGACCGGAAACGCGCCTTGTCGTCTACGCGCTTGGGAAGTCTCCTTCGTGTGTGTCACGTGTTACATTGTTTTGCCTCCAAAATGACGTCGCGTGACGTTAGTGCATAAGGTCTTTGGGGTACAATCATGATCTCGTCATATACAAATAAATAAGCTACTAACAAAGTTTCTCTATTTCCATATGTCTTGTTACAGGTCTTAATAAAACAGTTCAATGTAACAAAAATTGCATTTAAAATTTTTTGAGAAATATTAATTATTCGGGAATAATAGAGGGGGTATCTAGATCGGTGTATTTTAGGCCAAAATGATTAAAAAAATTTTATACGAAATCCTCAATCGACATCTAACTGTCAGAGGTATACAGGCCCGTAGCCAGATAAGGTACTCAAGGGGGTAAAATAGCTTCGGTGGGCGAAAAAATATTCAGGGGGGCCAAATGTGTAAAAATGTATTAAGTCGATGGCAACATGAAAACTTTCTAGGAGGCGAAAACAATCTGGCCCCCTTGACTAGGGGCCTGGAGGTATGAATGCTAGGCTAAGCAAAATTTTGTGGCTAGCAGGTTCACCAAATGGCGTTGTTTCTGTTAATGTACAAATCAAAGTTAGAAAACAGCTTCAATCCTTACCACTACATTTGGTGGAAGGTTGTAAAGCACGTCTTATTTTTTAAGTGTCGGTAAAAAGCTGACGAGCTCGGTTCTACATCCGCACACCCTGTAAAACAGTTGTGCTTTTCCTCATTCTGTCAACACCTGCAAAAAAAAAAAAAAAAAAAAAAAAAAAAACTTGGAAAGCCGCATAACGTTTTTTTCTCCAGCCGATCTTCTTCATGTCAACATATGGCAGTGTGGTGAGTTTAAAAATTCCCGACTCTTCGTACCCAACAGAATGGACTCCATAGTTAGGGATATGATTGAACAATGGAAATGTCTACAGCCCGCCACGTAAGCAAGTCTCTTTCTATACTCATGCAAGGGTTAAAATAACAATTTCATGCCTACCGCTCTGTAGTTCCCATCGATTATACCGACAACCCCAACTTCAAGGCTACATAACATTACTCTCCCGTTAATCTGAGGTCAAGATGCCAAAAATAAATCTTCTTTCCATCCTTTTATTACAGAGAGTTTTAACAAATGTACCAAAGGCCACACCAAGTACAATTGCCGCATTGATAGTGCTGAGCAACAATCATGGGGTTGAGGTTGGTGGTGGATCCATTTTCCTACAGGATTGTGTGAGCTTTAGAAACAATCTGGATTGAGTTCGCTCTTAGTATCAAATTGCCAGTAATTCTTCCAATACCCCCGATAAATTGGTTAAATTGGTTAGGCCTCAAATACCGAAAATTCACTTCAATTTTCTTTAATAACTACCGCAAGTATCTGTCCATCAGTAACAAAAACTGAAAATATTTCTCAAAGGGCCCGACGGGACCCAAACTCCTTATATGACCACTAGGGATCACCCAACCACATTCTAGTTTTTAAAAAGGAACGAGAAATCCTGGTTAAATTTATTCAGTAAAATGTTGATTTTTAATCAGGAATTTTCATCGGTCGTTCATGTAACAAGTTAACTGTAAGTCAGCCTATCTTACAAGGAAAGTAATTATCTTGAGGATGTTTTACCTGTTATTTTTGACTACGAAATGAAACTATGTTAAGGGAACTGCAAATGTAATTTTGAAGGCCTAAGTGAACCAGGAAATTTTCATAGGATGATTCTTGCAGAACAGTGTTTACGAAGCAAAACACAAATCCAGTTCTATTCGGTTATGTTCGAGACCTAAAAATTTGGCATTCCAAACGTCCTAAATTGGTTACATGAAATTCGGCGCTAAAACACACTTTTGTTAAATTTGTATTTTATTTCCTTGTTTACCATGCATGTATGGACAGTATAGAAAGAGCCTCTGCATCAGCCCCAATCAATGCACTCCCTAAATCAGGCTCTGTTTGCGAGAATGCCCCTACATACGAATCAGAATTGGATCGAACCTTCTCTTGGAATAGGGGTTCATTACTTTCTTTCTTTGGCTGGCCACATTTTTCATCGTAAATATCCCGCCGGCCACACACAGACTCAAATACCCAAGGTTTTTTTTTTTTGGATGTAATTGTGAAATGGCTCTACAATTGATGTCCAGTCGGAAGGCTCCCGATACGAGTCCAAGGCAAAGCCATTGTAGAATGCCGGGGGCAAAGCCCCGGAATCTCTTGGATATTTCCAAGATTGTGGAGATAAGACGTGAATACGTAATAATCTTGAGATGGCATTTGATGAAAACCAAGTATATGACCAGTCCAGTACTAGCCGTGTAGCTGCTAAACTTTTTTGTTCAGATCTTTGCTACGGGGCTGCCGTCCAAAGGGGAGGCAGCAGCAGAGGGGCAACACAGGCTACTCCAGTCCAGACTACAATTCCTGTGCAGATCCAGTGATAAGCCCATGTCAGAATCAGTTGCACGTGAACAACTTGAAGTCTTTGATGTACGATGGTAGGGGTTACATGCAAGACATAGCTACAGCATGTTGTTTGTGGACGTTGTGGGGCATCTATTTCCAACCACACAAGTTTCGAGCCAGAAAAAGGTTACTGCCACAATCTATGACCGTCGATCACAACTTCATTCAGACAAAGAAATACATTCAGACTGTAGTACCTTTAGTGCACCTGCTTATGTTAGTTATGTTAAAAAAATGTACATTGATGTCTTGTAAGTTTGTAACCCCTCAGTTTCCTTCAAAAGCTTGCTCGCAAGGTGCTGAAACAAGGTTGGGAGAAAATAGTCTCATTCTTAGGGAAGATGCCTTGAAATACGTAGATTATATTTACGAGTTGTATTTCTAGGCGTCTCTTTATTAAATATCAAGAAAAGTGCCTATACGTGGCATTTCCTGGGTTTTTAGTGTCTTACACTCGTTATTAAGAAAATGCAATGTCTAACATTTCCTTAAGCAAAGAATGTGAAAGACAACGGTTAGCAAAAAATAGGGGAGGGGACAGAGGATTTTAGTCGGATAAATCCCTGCCCGGATCCACCCTTGACTAGGTTTTTGCCTTTTTGATTTCTTGCTGAAGGCGAAAGGAATCTATGCAATTACGCAAGTGTATGTATGTTGGTATGTATGTGTATTTGTGACACTTGGCTTGTAAACTCGATATCTCAAGATATCAATGATGGATAATTTTCATACTTGGCATGTGAATGCCTGCTCGTCAAAACAAGGGCCCTGTTGGTATTGGTCAAAGGTAATCTGGGGTCACCCGAGGTAAAAATATGGAATTCTTTAAACTGCTTGTAAACACGATATCTCAAGATAACAGCAATGGACACTTTTCATACTTGGCAAAGAAGTTAATCATATTAAGAGGAAAGGGGCCTTTGTTCTTGGTGGAGGTCAGAGGTCATTTGAGGTCAAAACCGAAAAACTTGAAAACACGATATTGCAAGACAGGGATGATGAATACTTTTTATACTTGGTATATAGATTTGTCACCTTAAGAGAGAAGCAACCTTTGGGTTTGATAGCGGTCGAAGATCATCTGAGGCCATCAGAGATGAAACTACGAAAACCTTGTAAACCAGATACCTCCAAATTGTGTCTGGCGTTTCGTGATCAACGAAAAGTTAGGGCTGAATTTTTGTACCTTTCCCAAAATAAAATTGTAATAACTATTTATGTTTTTCACAAGCATTTCTGTTACAGTATTAATTCTAATTTGCAGTACCTAATTATGAACACGTGTAAATGATGCTGTGAGAAATAGCACGACTAGAAACACCATACGTTTTACGAGGTCGTTAATGGCGTAGTGGAAAGTGCTCGGTTTCTCACACAGGTGTCCTGGTTCGGATCACTTCCAAGACACTTGTTTTTTTATTCATTTATGGTGGGGTTCAAAGGTCATGAGAAGTCAGCACAGATCAAACTGAGAAAACATTGCAGAAAAAGACATAGTCAAGAAGGATAAATCTGAGGGATTAACCCCAGTAGAAAAAAATCATTTCCTCTCAGCAAGGAATAACAAAGCTTTGGGCTTCCTGGTTTTATCCCTCGCTTAAGACGAAACGAATCTGTGCAATCACGATAGCGAGTTATGTATGAATGTTTATATGTGACGTTATCACTTTGAGAAGCATCCTAGAGTTTTTAGGTAATCAGAGGTCATTTGAGGTCATCAGAGGTCAAAATCCAAAACTTTGAAAAACCAAGATATTTTAAGACAGAAAAGATGGATATTTTTCATGCTTTCGTTTTTTCATACTTTGTGATTCAATTTTTGTCGGGTTGACACTTGAAAGGTCATGTGGTAACATATCAGAAAGTTGACCAAAAGTCTACTCTTGGTGATATTTTTGAACGAGAACAAAGGGAAGCATTAATATGCGTAATAATGTGGTGTGCTACCTCATACTTCCTTTTGGGCCAGTCGAATTTACTGCCATAGACCCTTTTCCAAATAGCGATTGCAAAGGATTAGAGGACAGAGCTTTGCTGTGAGTTTTTTTTCTCAATGGCATTTTACTAGGGCCAAAAACCACGCGTTTCAAACTCTATCCCATAATCTTTTATTTGGGAAAGGGTCTTTGTCAAGAAGCATAGGCATTCTCAGCCATTTTTGAAGTGCTTTCTATGAACTACCCGTACACACTTTGCACGTGGTCCAACTTTTTTGGATGAATTTTGCTGGTGAAAGTTATAAAATGATGAAGTTTACTGTATATCATTTGTTGATTTATCTCCGTCATGTTCCTTATGCCCAACCCCCCTCCTTTTTATTCTGATTTTCAAGACAAAATTTGTCTAAGCAGCAGGCCCGTAATCAGACAAGGTATTGAGGGGGGGGGGCGAAATAACTTACAGGAGGAAATATTTCCTTCATAAACCAACTAAAAGTCCATGAAACTCCTGACTCCCTAAACAGTGGAGCTCCGCTGTGGAGTAGAGTCAGAACGCCTGGAGTAGGAAGAGAATCACTCTTAGCACTAGGAGCACCATTCGGGCACGACTACCATTGCTCTGGAACACCTTGGACAGGAGAGCATATCTGTAGAGGAGAGGAGCATGCCTCTGGAGCAGTGAATGGGTCTTCGATGATACAAAGGATTATCTGTGTAACAACATCGAAAGCCTTACCCTAAAGGCCTAACTGGAAGAACTTTGAAAAGGATGGCTGCAGTCACCAAAACGGGTAGGCTATGTGATGAAGGAAAAAGACCTTAAAGAGATAATTCGCACTCTTTTAGAACAGACGTTTGTAATACAATGGACCGACTGCATGACCAAGTGGTTAGAGCACTCGACTTGCAGCCGGAAAGTCTAGGGTTCGAGTCCTGGCCAGGTCATACAGAACTCTTTAAAAATGGAACCTACAACCGTTGTGCTTGGTGCTCAGCTTAAGCAATGTAGTAGGGAAAACAAGCCAGTGAGCCACAACTAGAAAAGGCCGTGGCCGGCTCGACTTAAACCAATTGGTTAGAAACTGGGCCGTAAAACCTCATCTAACGAACTAAATGTAATACGATGGACAGGAAGAGTCAATTATCATGCTGCCAAATGATATTATAGTGTTAAACATGTTAACAGAAACAATGAAAGAAGCAAATCAAGAAAAACACGATAATTATCTTTGTTCATGTTTTAATTTTATCTGTTTTATTGACTCATGAAATGACACCTTTACCACCCTCTTTCCTTATTCGTAGCACCCCTAACTTTTTTGTTGCCACGACTGCTGAGTCTGAGCATTGAAGGACACCTCTCATCGACTGCACTAGAAAGAATGTTTCTGGGAAAAGAAGGTTGATCTTCAATCCCGGGATTACGAACGAGTACATTTTTATCCTTAGGTTTACGAAGCACAGTCTGCCGATTTTTTTAAGTTCCCGTTTTAAAATGATTGCCATGGTTTTTTTTTTCATTTGAGCTAGAGCTTCCTCAGTGTTTATCGGGCAAAGCACTTTTACACGACCATCGTCCTTCTCGCCATCATTATCGATCATATAACGGTCTTCTCCGGACCCCTCTTCGCTGCTGTCGGTTTCCTTGGTGTCAGTATCGGCATCAGCGTTGTCAGTTTTACTGCTGTCGGTTTTCTCAGGTACCGCTGCTATCAGCTTCGCTTCTACCAGTCATGGTGTCTTCCTCCATAGGCTCTGATGCACTGTCTTTAGTGTCACTATCTGAGATATCGTCCTTTCAACCCTCGTCCGAAGAGTCGTGAGTTCGCTTTGCAATGATCTTCTTAGAGTACCCATCGTTCATCTCGAGGTCTCCATGACAGTGTTTGTGGACCCGCTCTATATGCCGACGGATATTGTAGCCTCGCGTAAAAGGCGATTGACAGATTTGACAAAAATGGGACATGCTGAAAGTGCTGCAATCACGAAGATCTGCTATAACATGCGAAAAACACCAGGCTCCATCGACTTAAATGTACCCACTCGCTCGGAGCAGATGAGCATGTATCATAGAGCATTCGAAGCACATGGGTATGGGCAATGGAGTACACGGAGCAGAAGAGCATACGCAGTGGAGCACATGGAGCACGGGGAGCATGCGTGATAACACTCGGGGTATTAGACAGATGCAGTGAGGCACGTAAAGCAAATACGCATGCGAATGTGGGGAAATCGGGGCAGAAGAGCATACCTAGAGGCTAATGCTGTACTCGAGCAGGGGAGCAATGCATGGAGCTCGCAGCACGAGGAGCATGTGCAATTAGCATGAATGATAATACTCAGGGCAGGGGTAGAAAAAGAGCAGATGAGCACGCGTATATGGGGCAATCATCAGAGCAGAGAACCGTACCTTGAGGCTAGTGCTGTCCTCGAACAGGGGTGCAATGCACAGAACGCGGAACACGAGGAACGTAGGTCGGAGTATTGCAAGCATTTTTGTGCAAGACAAAAGGCACTATAGACTCATAGTGTTGAGAAAGAAGCCCCTTTGACCCTGCATGGTAGTATTTTATCCTCATGAGTCCCCCTTTCTTCTGTTCTTCCTATGTTCTGATGATATTTAGCGAGTATTACATACCAAACAACTATATGACGTTAAGATCTCGATTTGAGCTAGCTTTCTGAACAGCGGCTTTACCGAAATCTTGTTTACATGATCGTCTAGACTGTACGTGGGATACATTCCCTTACGTTGGTCTTATGTCAATTTGAAAGCTTTCAAATACCTCGCCAGTATCCACAATAAAAGACGTCTTAGCACACAGCGGTGAATGCAAATTTTAATGCTTCCTTCCTGGTATGTTATGTCCCTTCTCATTACACACTAACTTGTTGTTCCTCCGTTACGGTTAAATCCATCAGCTGATACTGTAACTTTTCTGGTTATGGATTCTAATGAAACATCCTTGAGATCGGTTACGTAATGGAGATGCTTGTATGCAAGGCAAAAGCTTTTACTGTAAATAGGAATTTCAGTGCAAATTCCTTTTGTATTAACACCTTGGGTAAAACTATAAATAAAACTGTGTTTCAAGTGAATTGTTTAGGCTGCATTTTGCGTGGCATTTACTATCTCGAAAAGAAAAGAAAACCTACCGCATTGCTCACTTCGACTGATATTATCTCCATAAGACAATGGATGACCTAAAGGGAAAAACCCTACCCGTATTGTGCATTACGTCTAATCTTATCTCGGAGGTCTCACCACACATACACAACCACATGCATGAAGACCTCTACGAGGGACTCAAACCCAAATGCGAGACTAACTAAAACGGCTCCCAAAACAGGATCCATCGACTGGGGGAGGGGATAATCGGTACCCCTCTACCCTCCTTGTGTAAAAGTAACCATAATTTTTGTTCTACAGGAGGCGTAGTTTTTTCTTTGGGGATCGCTCTTGCCCCCTCCCATTGTCTACGGGCCTGTGAAAACTTTTTAAACCGCACCTTTTATTTTTTCTGCAGCTGTATGATGGTCCCAACGATCAAAGCCCTCAAATAGCCAAGCTCTGCGGAAGCACCATCCCTCCTACTTACTCATCGACAGGCCCTGATATGTACATACATTTCAAATCGGATTCAGTTCTCCAAGCCACCGGAGTGAATGCAACGTACATAATCAATTAAACCCAAACCCACAAAATGTGTTTTTATTTTTCTTTCTTTTTTTTTCTCAATAATTTTGCGAACGTTAGTTAATTTGCGAATTTGGTGGCTTCAAAATCCCATATGTTACGTTTAAGATGTAAACTGGTGTAGGGATTTTAATGTCATTTTCTTTCTCTAAAGCAACTGTTTAAATTTACGAGACGATGATGCAAAGATATTAAAATATATGGTTAAATAATGCTTGTAACTGAATTGTTTTATCTAGTTTCTATTTTTTCTGTGTCTTATCGAACACAAAGGAATCACATGATACCGCTTATAGATTCTTATGTGTGACAGACAGTGCTTCCAATCTCGAGGAAAATGCCTGAAATTTTACTATTTCTATAGATTTGAGGAAACATGTACAGTACAGAAGCTCTTAACTAATTTCGTTTGCGGGCCAAACTTTTCACCTGGAAAATCTCGTGAGAGAGGCCCATACTTTTGTCGTCAGAAGTCTCATTTCGAAATAACTAAACGATGTCCCGGAAACGAGAAGCATTCAACTCGACCGTGGTGTCCAGGAACCCTTCGAGGCCCCTGATGGGGTCTAGAGCAACGTCATGTGAACAAATGAATGAAGGTGGCGGCACGTGAAGCGATGAAGTTTAGCAACCAGAAAGTTCTGGTTTCAATCTCGTCTGGTCAAAGTAAAATAGGTTTTTCATCCAAGAGCAATCTACGGTTTTCCTATCTGAATGGGCCTTTTAAAAGAAACCAAGTTAGATCAAAATTACTGAAATGGGTAGCCACCCGACGTGAAGTTGCAATTCATAAACGACAGGCAAATTCGCCGCTCAAGGTAGTAAAACATCTATCCTCTAAGGCCTGAACTATAGTTAGCTGTTTGGTATGAAACTATCAACTAAATGTTGTTTTATCTGTCCATTCCAATTAAAGCGTACTGAAAAGATGATCACATGTATCCCAATTTGATCATTGCTTTTCGTAATGGCGAAACTCCCGCGCCATGCTCATGCCAGATTTAGTTGTGAACATATGCTTTGAAACGAGTTTGTAGGGGTGGGACAGAAAGAAGGAGTCATGACACTCTCTGACCGGGGCGTCATCACCGATTGATTATGTTGGTTACTTTGTACCCCTAGTCCACCCTCTTAAAACGGACGTCGTATGAACAGAAACAAGGTTTGCAGTAGCCGTAAACAAATAGTTCTCACATAAAAAACAGGAGTACATTTGCGGTTAAAGGAATGGGGGATGGGGGCAAGTATACGCAGTTTCTCGCTCCGGGCTGTAATGGCCTCCAGTTGTAACCAGGACAAAGACATTTCGGTTGTTTCCATAGCAATCATATGCCGCACCATCTGCTAACATAACCTGGGGGCCAACGACCCTAGCCGGTTCAGCCTCGGCATAATCGGAGAGTACATGACCTAGCTGGCTATGCAACTGATTTTAAAGGCCTTCACCCCAGACAGTAAAAATTTTCCTCACTAAGTTTACGTTTAGCCCTCCTCCAATTTAAACCAATTCATCGATCCAGTCCACCTCCAAAAAAGAGCCAGTCACATGAAGTAGCCTGCACTGAGTTTAAATTGCTTGAGGCAACATACCGCCAAACAAGTGTGCGTGTGGGGGGGGGGGGGTCTTGTGGCTCCATGGTACAAGTCATTGTTCAACAACCAGAGCGGAGCTGTATTGTTAGAGTTAATGTCAAAAGTGAAGTTATCAACTGTATTTAGAAATCTCGGGCTATTCCTAAATATGTCTGGGTAGAGAGTTGCTAGCTACTCCCTGGTTTGGGGGTTGTAATATCCCTTTTGACTTTTCAGGTAGAAAGATATAAGGAGAAGCTTGCAGAAGCGAGAAACTTTTGGTAGGTTGAAACGATTTGTGATAGGCGAAATAAAAAAGATCAATCATTCAAAAAAACATGGGTTCACCCTACCCCCAGTTTATGGGGCCACCCTACCCCACCTCTCCCGTCTATGTTAATTTCCAATTCAGGTTGCCTTTTCGTCCATCTCCATGTCGTACGAAAGAAATAAACGAGAGCAGTGCCGCTTCACAGTTTTAGCAGAGAACTGTTACGGCTCCAGGGTCTCAGAAATAGTGTAGGCCTACATCAGCTGTACCCAGTGGCGGACCGTTCATATAGTCAGGGGTCGTCCCCCTGACGAACTCAAATCGCCTGTCGGCGCCCTTTTTAGGTTTTCAGCGTATTAAGGCATTGGTTATCTACCTACTTCAAAGCGCCCCTACAGGCCGTTCTCGCCCCTCAAAACGAATTCCATAGCGCCGCCACCGGCTGTTCCCTGTTTACCCGTATCTTCAAGTGAAATTTGCGGTGGGCAAAAATGACCTCACATGCAGACATGACTAACAAAAGAAATCACACTTAGTGCAAGATATTTTTATGATGTCGACAGTTGAAATTTTCATTTGACCGACCCAAAAAGGTAACTTACTGTATAGTAATGTACTACGGTAATAGTCCTTTTACTAAAACAAGTGCGTTGGTAGAAACTCCGACCCCAACGTTCAAACAATTGCCAGGTTTACTAAAATGGGTGCACGGGGTGAGATACTCCATATTTCTATACACGTCCCCTGATTCTTTTTTTACTTTGAAATAATAATTGCATCCAAGCTGTCGATTCTGGTTCTTTCTGAAATAGTTGTAAGAAGAGTGGTTTTTACAGCGAAGCGCGCCGAATTTAGCTTTTTCGACACATTTTAGTAATGTTTTGTTATATTTAAAAAAGAATTATCCTTTATCTGTTTGCTCAGATCAGGCAACAATGGTAACGTCAATGGACCTCTGTACCTTATCTGTAACAGTGGGAGGCCCTACCTAGGATAGTTGGAACCCGGGACGGATTCTACCTTTAGCACCCGTGCAGGGGTTGGGAACACCCAGAATTAGGGTATAAGTCCTCTCGCCTTTGCGAAACTTTTGTTCGTGTCAGGTGGTGTAGATGCAAAATGATGCTCCCTTGGTTAAAGCTTTTAACTGATTATATGATAAGAAATTCTCCGATCTTTTAGTTTTTTGTTTTTTTTTTGGCGTGGTACCCCCCCCCGGCCTGTAAGCAGGGAAACTGCTCACCTCCTTATTACGCCATTACAATGCCTGTGAGCACCGCGACCTTCCTCCCACCATCCATCACAAAACGCCAGATAAATCTTTATCGACTCTCTTGAATTTTGAAGTTGGCATGCAAATGACAATAAGCCTACATCATAGACGGTAACTGCACTTTGTATTATTGACATAAATCGGAAGGAAAGTTTCCGTGACCCACATGAAGAGTACTACTTGTTTATCTTGACTTTTGAATTGACATTCGGTGAGGAATAAGTCTGGGGACTGTTAGAGCTCTTACAGCTCCCTAAATTAGTTTTGTTCAAGCCGTTAGGAGATTTGTACTTTTGCGAAGTGCTGATAAATTTGGGCGCATGTTTACTGAACTGTATAAACAATCCTGTTCTGTCCATCCACAGACCAGGAATTCTGGACTTAAATAGACTGGCTACTAACAGTTATGCTTAATTGTTGTAATGTGTCAAACTATGGTATTAGGGCCTCAAGGCGGCACACCACCAATACCTGCTCCATTGACTTTCACACTGTTATGTCTCTGTTACATTTTACCCCACCCCAGCCGGTAAAAGTTCACAGCCCAGATAGGCTACCCATCAGCTGAGCGCTAGTGGTTTGGTCAATCATGGCGCTACAAAATCACTACAGCACGGCTTTAAAGTTTTGAGCTACAAGGGGATGAGATTCATCTACAAACATTAATCCGCTTGGTGAGAGAAACCACCTCTTTCCTCCATTCTTAAAGCAGTCTAAATGAGCTTCCATCAATCCCAACTTTGGAAAATCCACATATTAGCATGTTTACTTTCATGCCCATCCAAATTCAACAGAAACTGTTCATTTTAATATGAGTAATTCACGTCTACAAAGGACCTAGAATTGAGGGCGTAATTTGGATCTTTTTTCTAGGGAACACCTCTTGTTCAATTGATGGTGTGATTCCTTGAGCAGGACTGAGAAGGCAGGATTTTGTTTACCTTTTTTAAGTGTTGTCTGAAGAAATACAATGACTTGATCTTCAAGTGGTTACCTCGTAAATGTTTGATTTGCTCTTGGCCAAGTGGGACTTTGAGGAAAACTCATTGAGGTCTACAAGCTTGTTTCTACACACCGTAAGTATTTTGTTTGTTAAGGATGTTGATAAATCGTTTCGAAACATGAACCCGAAAGAAGACTTAGAACCGTCATTCGTTTTGACAATAAATAATGGTGCGAACAGTATGAACTTTTTTCTTCCAATGACAGATTGAAATGTCAAGTTTGCGAGTGATTGATCGCTTTAATGGTATTACCAATGATGCTGATAAAAGACAGGTAAATTGTTCCCACACACGACATTTTAAGTAAATGTATCTGAAGTAAAACACGCAAGGTCGATTAGTTATCTGGTCATCTGGATCAGTATACTGATCTGGATGGCTTTTCAGTCCTGAGTGGGCCGGAACTTGCCGACTGGGCAACCGATTGTAATGGAACGAAGTGACAAGTGGGAGGGAATCCGGAGTACCTGGAAAAACTCATATTCCTGAAGCGAGATGCAACATATTGAACAGTGAACCATGCACTCTTCTACCTAAGAACATATTATCTGTAGTGCTGCGGTAGTTAGCGTTGATTTAAAGGCGTAAAAGGTGTAGCCAAAAGGTCATAACAGATGGAGGGGAGGGGACTAGAACATCAACCCTCTTAAGTAAAGTATTTGATGTTTTCGAGCAAATAATATGATATTGTTCAGCCAGACTTTCAATTTGGCATCAAAATTTCAAAAAATCTATTCAGCCATCAAGTGTATTTACTCCCGTGAGTTTATGCTTGCTGTCGTCACGATATCTTACATTATTCGCATTCACCTTTGTTTCATTTAAATATATGAGATCTGGCGGGTAATGAGTGACCTTGCCGGACTCAGTAAAATTAATGCAGAGGTTGAACGTTTAATGAATGACCATGTTACAAAGGTTACAAAGAAATAAGCAGTCTTGATATTCTGAGTGGACGATCTATGGCAGCGTAACTAAGGGGTAAGGGGATTTGGGGTGGCATTCCTATAAGTTTCACCCCCCACACACACACAGCTGCTCCCTGGAGGAAATTCAAGTGAAAAATATTTTCCTCCCACAAGTGAAACTCCCATGAAATGGTGGACTACCTGCGCCCCATGCCAAATTTTGTAGCGTCTCTTCTCGGGCTAAATTCATAGCTTACAGTCTTTATTATCCAACCTTAGTATTTGAAGGAAGTGTTAGACATAAAAATGAATTTGTGATATTTAAAAGAGTGAGGCAATTTTACCATTGGCGGAGATTTATTCTTAAACCTGGGGGATGGAACAAGCCATCGGCGCGAAGCGCTCCCCTATTCGGCGTGGGGTCCAGGGGTCGTCCTTGTGGGGTTCCAGGTAACGCCCTGATTGAGATTCAAGGGGGCAAAGCCCCGAAAGCTCTGTAGTATTTACAAAAATTGTGATCATTAGATAGAAGAATATTATTATTTCTAAAGAAAACTGGATGCCTTATAATAGACCACAAATTTGATAATTTTGCTATACATTTTGCTGGCAAAAATCGTACGTAAAGCAAGTCAACCTAATGATTCAAAAGGCTAAAAGGAAGTGATAAACATAAGGTTTCTTTCATAACTTCATCAGATTTGGATAAAAAAATGTCCCAAATTAGATCATTTCAATCCAAATCTGATCATTGTATGTGATCTGGATTTCGATCGGTGCCCTCCGATCCGGATTGGGTTCAAATTTTCTCCCGATGTTTTTAGAGTGTTGCCGGCCCTACTATCTGCAGTTGGTAATTTGAGCTATCCTTTCCGTTCAAACCCGTTACGGATTTCACCCGGAAGATATGCTGCCGCTTGTGGTTCGAGATGATAGGAGGTAGTTGGAGTTGTATGGGGTTGGAAAAATAATGTCACTGAAGCTGAAATGAAATAATAAGATAAGAACGCAAGTTTGAAGCGCGCAGAAAAAAATCAGATTTTGAAGTCATGTAAGTCAATTGATGGTTTACTTTACTTCACACTATTAAGAAATTATCAATTTGATAACCAAAAAATAATAACAATACAGAACAAATGATTTTGTGATATGTTTTGGAAACTCTGGATGGGGATGCTAGTCAGCAAGTGTAGGCCATCCCACTGTGTAAAAATGTGAGGGAATGTATACCCCACCCCACGAATTTCCGCCTAAGAAGGAGGTAACATGCCCAGTGCTGATTTCCCGTGGCGTAACAATGACGTTGATAGTTATTTGTAAGTGAGAAAATCCTTGGCTCAGCAATATTTTGAAAAAGGTCGGAATGCACTATAGGAAGATGCATACATTCACGCAGTCACCTCTGTGGGCCACTTGGGAGCAGGTACCTGATCCATTACGATACTATTTGATGACTGGTTATACTGCAATCGACCTTTTTTTAATGATCAACATAGGCGTAGGAAAAGGGGGCAGAGGAGGCGACCGCCACCACTCTCGATGGTGGGGGCAGAAACCCTCTTTCGCCCCCTACTGTGGATGGCATGCTAGTATATATATATATATATATATATATATATATAAATCGGAGAGGTCCATATACTAATAAGGAAATTTACTCACTGCCAAACGGCGCGCCATGTACTCCCCAGTCCCGATAATGTGAAAGTCCTTGGCGTTGAGAATGCTT